>PVKE010023985.1:0-24179 GCA_004027555.1 Craseonycteris thonglongyai | reverse complement strand
AGGTACCTAATGATGTTATTTAATTCATTATATTATTTTCTGGCATTTTAATAATTTTTTTAAATTTTACATTTTATTATTTTATTTTTTTGACAGAGAGAGAGAGAGAGAGATACAGAGAGAGAGAGAGAAAACTGAACTGGGGGAACTCCCCAGTTCAGCACATGGGTCCGCATGGGCCGGGGCCGGGATTCGATCCTCGGACCCCGGCGCTGCAAAGTGAGTGCTTACCCCACTGAGCCATCCTGGCTTCCCCATATTTTCTGGAATTTTAATACAAATCATATACGGAGAATGGTTTTATAGCCTCTAGATATAGCTCTTTCTAAGTTATCTTTAAAAAAAATTGAGATACTTGTATCACCATTATGAGTCCATACTCAAATATTTTCATGATGAATCAAAGTCATTGTTACATTTCTAATATGTCAAGAATAACTAGCCCTAGTTTGATTATAAGGCACAGCTAAAAACTCAGTGTAGTTCTAGGCCACCCTGAAAAATCTATAACAGAACTAGAGGCAAGACTCTAAGGCTCTTGTATGGTCTTTGTTTCTTAGCTCATCCTGTGGCCTTGCTCTAGAACACACTGTCATTACTCTGTCACATGTATTATGAGTTTGACATAACACAGCTGTTACCTATATCTGCATTAAATATGAATTTGTGTATTAAACTTCTGTAGCCATTTCACATAGAAGGACCTACTTAGTACGGCTCATATATTTAGAAAATGTTTTTTTTTTCTTTTAAATAATATCAATTTATTTCTCTGTATAAGACAATAAGGTCATCTCCTTTTAAATGGTATAAACATGAGTGGTTTCACATAGCCATGGTTCCCAAGGGCAAAGTAATATTTGGAGTCCTGCTTCTGAAGACAAGGTAACTTTTACATGATTGGGTTTCTAATGATTTGGTAATAAAGTTGTATCTACCAGAGTTTAAATAGTGCTCTGTTTGCTTTCAGAATGGTTATTGTGTCTAGGAGGTCACACTGTTTTATATTTCAGCCAGTATCCATGCTAGGACAAGAAGTTTGGGAATTTCAAGGAAAATAAATTATGTTGGAGGCTGTGTTAGACACATCTAGTATCACTGTTGGTATTAATGGTGGGGTAAAGTATTCTTCAAAATGATCCATTTCTTACCTTCATTATTGATAAGTATATGTTCTATTTCTATAGGGAAACTCTTCAACTGAATTTTATATCTGACAATCATTCTTCATCCCTGATATTATTATTATTATATTATTAATATAAATAACCATATTATATTCTTAATGTAAATGACCATCATATCTCCTGAGAATTAATCTTAGTCTTTAAAGAGAAAATAAAAGTATTGCAGAATGCTACATTTTTTAATATCATCAAGAAATGATAATATCTGTATGGTGGCAGAAATGTTGTTTTAATTTTTCAGAATCTAGTCATTTAATACAGCTCATTTCTAGCACAGTGATAAGCTTCAAAACATAAATGTGTTGCTCCCATCTTGACCTTTTTCATCAATCAAGAAATGTTGGGTTGGGAAAGCCGGGATGGTTCAGCGGGTTAGGTGCTTGCTTTGAAACCCCGAAGGCCGAGGATCGAATCCCGACTCTGGCCCAGGCGGATCCACATGCTGAACTGGGGTGTGCTTCCCGAATGCGGTGAGGCCCCCAGTTCAGTTAAAAACAAAGAAATGTTGGGTTGATGTGATTGAAAGGGGCTAGCCAGTTAGAATAGTGAGTTTACAAACTTCCTTGAAGACAGATCACCTGTACTTCTTTATCTGCATGATCACATTATTGTTGACTTGGTTTATTAGTATATTCATTTAACTGGTATGTTATAATACAATGAAGCCCTATCTTGTACTGGATAAGAATGCATTTCCAAAGGCCTTCTAGTAAGAGCAAACAATAACCTTCTCAAACTTGGCTTTGGCTTCTGTCCTCTCTGGGTTTTCTGAAGATACAGGGAGAAATGAGTAAAACTTTTTTTTCTTATTTCAACCAATACATTGTATTTTCCAAATTCCTAGTGCGAGCTTTGACTGCAAATAGAATAACACCCTATGTCATTAATTTTCTTGTCCCACTGGACTATTTTCCCTTCATCTCGTGCTTTCTAAATTTTAACCCCACCAAAACTTGTTTTTCTATTCTGAGTAAGATCAATCGCTCGTGGTCTTTAATAGCTCATTTCTCTAACAGTTGTGCTTCCATGTTTTAGTGAAAATTTCCTTTAAGTAGTGTTTGTCATACTTTAATTAATATGAATCCCTTGGGATCTTGTTACAATACAGATTCTGTTACAGTAGGTCTGGATGGGGACAGAAATTTTGCCTGTCTAACCAAGTCTTAGGCAAGGTTGGTGCTGTTTTTGTGTGGAACACACTGTTGGGTAGTGAGGGTGTACATAGTCAAATGCTTCTGAATTCCAGGATATCTAGGCAATTTAAGCTGAGCATAAGAAATGTGGAGATAGCTTTTCATCTTTAAATAGGCAATTTCCCCCTTTTAATTATAGTCACATGGTTTATCTGTCTCTCTCTTTATTTTTGCAAAGTAGAATAGTATGTATTCATTGAGAATCAATGTATTTTTATTTTTTTAGATATCTTAGTTCCTTTTGATAATACAGAACCCTAAGACATAGCACTATAAGCTTGCATTTCAGAAATAGTCATACCTTGGTACTCAACTGCTTTGAAACTTATTGAATTTGGTACATGACACATTTTAGTGTGAAAATTTTGTCCCAGTACTCATCGTTCGTGTGGTACTCAACATTCAAGCTGGAACTTGTCATTGTAAATTCCTTCATGACTCACTACTCTTTCCAGCCACAATGGGTCACACGCTAGTCGTGCTATAGCTCTTGCCCTGTGCATATCCCCTTGTTTTCCTATCTTAGCCTCTGTGGTCATTTTGTGTATTTTTGGTTTGGGAATGCACTAAATTTATTTATTTATTTTTAAAGATTTATTTTAATGTTTTTGACAGATAAAGAGAGACAGAGAGAAGAGGGAGGGCCAGAGCAATTTCCATAGTTGCACATCATCAGTTTTCGACATGGTTTTGTTCCACACAGGTGGGCAGGTGCCATGCAGCATGGGAACTGTGCCAGGGGCCTCCCACATGGTAGGCACGTCCCCATGACCTGGGGGGTGGAACCGGGGGCCTCCCACATGGGAAACTCACCCCAGTAAGAACCAAACTGGGGGCTTCCTGTGTGGGAAGCACACGCAGTGTAGCATATGGGTCTGCACATGCCGGTATTGGGATTTGATTCAATCCCCGATGCCCAAGGCTGCAAAGTGAGTGCTTAACCCCTGAGCCATCCTGGCTTCCCTGAGTTAAGTTTATTTACATTATTTCTTATGGGAAAAGTTTATTTGGTATTTGACATTTTTTGGTACTTTGATATCCTGCAACCAAATAATGATGAGTACTGAGGTACCATAGTAGTGACATTGTGACATTGACTATAGTCCTAAAGACCTTTATGTTACTGTGATAGTTCATTCAACAGAAGCATTTACAAATAGCTCATGTAAAAAGAGTTCAGCTGGGGCATGAGTACAGGTACCAAACCTGGTTTTGTGATACCTAAATCATTTAAACTTTCTAAATTGCAGTATCCAATTATATGAACCCATGGACTACAGCTAGACAATTTCTGAGGTGTCTTTCTTAAAGAATATTCTTCAGTTCTGGGACTGTCATTCAGGAATCTGAGATGGCAGTGACTAGAATCTTACTTCTTAGCTTCCATACCCTTCTGTCTTATAGACTCTCTTCCCATTTCTGTCTGTACTGTCAAAGGGACATGAACAATATAGTAAGGAAGAGTTCACAATAGTGGTTACCACAATAAGCTACTAACACTGAAAGCCACATTAAGGCAATGGAAAAAGTATTATAGCTTAAACAAATGATAAATATTACTCCCCTTGTTCCTTACGTGGTCTTCAGATCACTAGGGTAGTAAATAAAAGTAAATTAATTTCTACCAGGTTCATGTCTATAAACTGGATATGGTAACGCACTGAGTATCATTTTACAGCAGAGGTTATCTCAGTGGTGAACAGAAGGGGATAAAGAACGTACGTGAAATTTATCACTTCCTTTCTCTTTCCTGTTTGGGCTCTTTCTAAACAAAAATTATGTGCTTCGTGCCCCACCACCAACTGCAGTATGGAGAAAACGAGAGCTTTTGTGGCCCTTCTCAACCCTGTTCCATCAGGCACAGAACTCCCACTGTTCTGTGCTAATGCAAAATGCAATAACGTTTAGCATCAGGACATCTCTGAGTCAAAAGGTTAACAGAAAACACATCTCCCATTGTGTTCCTGCAGCTCTGATACTGTTAATGGGGAAAACACCATGGAGACAAATAGACCACTCTTTATTCAGGAAGCTTTGAGTGAAGAGAAAATATATATGACATCTTTACAACATGAGAGCCCTTTCTATATGGTGCATTAAGGAATGATGAAGGAGGGGGAAGTTCATGTAGCATTGTGCTTGATGTGGTTGAGTCTTTTCTAGGGGGAGGATTCTGTCTATTCTGTTTTCTTTCTGTTACTTTGATAAATAGTTCCATTCTGATAAGGGAAAGTAGAATTTAACCTTTCAAGGTACAAATTCAGGGAAAGAAGACTTTTTGGTGAATCATAGTGGAAACTTTATGGAGTGTTTTCTGAAATGTGCCTGCAAGAAATATATGATGACACAGCTGCCTCTTTCTTTTCTATTTTACTTTTGCACATCTTGCCTTTCTCTATTGTGTGCTTCAAGTATAGGGACTGTGAATATATTTGGGAAAGGGAACCACAGCAAAAAGACAATACATTTTAATCATGCTGAAATTTTTGCTTGAAACTGGAAAGTTGACTGTGTATTCTGTATGGCCATATAAAAATCATATGCAAACATATTTTTGTGGTCTTCACTTGAGAGTGTTCCTTCGGGAAATCTTGGTCAAAGTTGATTCTTGTTCCTATGGAATTTTAAAAGGACACTTACTTGTTTTATAGTTTATGAATTGTGATCAAAAGCTAAAATTACAATGTTCCACTTTCTTTAGGACCTAACGATTTTTCACTTTATGGTAAAAATTCTGGATCAAGAATGTCTCAGGGGTTATGTGCACAGTTTAGCACCAAATAATTATCACATTTTCTATGTTATAATACTTTTGAAACCTTTGGAGGATACACATTATTGATTACCTCTCAATCCTGCTGGATGAGTGTCCTGGCTTTAGGGGTCAGGGATAGAGAGTGGGGATTGCATTCAGCTTTACATTGAACTGAAAACTTTTTCACATGTTTTCAAACCATGCTGGTGCCCTGCAATGCTAGTACTACAATTGTTGATTCAGTTGTATCAAGTGCAGACTAGTTTCATGTATAAAAGTTCATCAAGTCCAGGAATGAGGGAAAGAAATTTCAGAATGACTCATTGTTTAATTAATAAGGCCCCAAGTGTTTCATGATTGCCATTTTAAAATTTGAACAAAATGTATAGAATTCAAATCATAGCTTGAATTCCAGGTTAGAGCAGATTACACTCAGTGCGGAGGCTGCAGTGTTATGGCAACCAGCTGTTCTGGTCAACTGCTAGGAAGCTGCTTCACAGGCTTAATGGGACGCTCATCACGTGTGTTCTGACTCCTAAGAGTTTAACAGTCTTTAAATCCACTTGTAGCTTTTTGTTATTGAGTAATAAAATGCTGCTGATATACTAGAACCAATATGTAAAACACAAATTAAATCAAGCATAATTAAAAAAGACTATATCCCCAAAGACTGAACATAAAGGTACAAAATGAATTTATGAGATGCACGTTGGGGGTGAGGGGGAGTAAAATTTTTATTACTTTCCAAGACCAAGAAGCAGAATTTTCTCTTTATTCAATATAGTTATTTTTAAACAAATCACCATATATAAGATACACCAGTAACCAGTTTCAAAAACAAAGATTATATTCTGCTTAAAGCTAAAATTGTTCTAAATATATATTACTTCTTTACTATTTATAAATTATTCAGAACTCTGTTGGCTTTCAGATTAGCATTATAAAGCTAAATTTATGTTGCATAGTTAATTGGCATGAACAAGTGCCAGTGATAGACCGCAGCTTGGCAGAATATTTGTTAAACTAGATTTTACCATTTACTGGTATGTTCTATGGTTTAAGTTGGAAACTCAATTTTACTATTGACTACCTGATCTCATCTAATGAAAAAGTGCCAAAATATTATCTTGCAAATTAAACATTCTTAATCAGTCTACCAAAATATTTAGTTCTGAATACACCACATGTATCATCCTGTGAACTGCATGGTTGCAAATTTAGCCAGCTCTGTCAGCACTTCTCTGTCTTGCCAAATCTCTCTGTTTTCCCATCTCTATCTGTGCTTCGACTTTATGGGCTGCCTCAATGATCCTTTCTGCCCTCTGGCTTCTGAATGTGTTCAGCCAAAGAGGGGCCCTGGCAAGAGACCCAAGGGAATCCAGTGGAGAGCGAACAGGGCATTTCACTGCTCTGTCTTCCTCCCTGTAGGGCATGGGCCTGACCTGGTGGCATTCCTTACTGAAGATGGCCACTTCCCACAGTTCCAGCTCTCTCTTCAGTTTCTGATACCCACTCCCGCTTCTTCTTCTCCGAGGCCTACATGTGGTAATAATTTCCCTCTGCTGTTATTCCTAGGACACTTCGCTGTCCCTAGTGGGTCTCTCCTAACTCCATCTAATCTTTGTATATACATTGGCCCTTGAACAACATGGGTTTGAACTGTACAGCTCCATTTTTAAGCAGATATTATTCAATAAATATACAGTTGGTCTTCCTTATCACCATGCTTCATATTGGGATTCAACCCACCATAGTTGCAGAAGGTCGACTGTGTGCATTGTTCCATGCCATTTTATAAAGAGACTTGAACATCCTTGATTTTAGTATCTGTGGGGGATCCCGGCACCAAACTTCCCTGGATAGCAGAAGTGACTGGGGAGTCAAAACTTGATTTTTGACTGCACAGGGGTCAGCATTCCTAACCCACATGTTGGATCAACTATAATCACTTCACTAAATTTCCCTCAGTTACCTCATCTGAGTGTGCTATTTTCTTGTCCGGAATCTGAATTTCTAGCTAAAGACAACATTCGATAGAAATTAGTCTCTTAATTTTCATTCTATGCAGGAGATGAAGGTTGGTGGAATAGATATTTATGTTTTCCATAATATGATAAATTCTGGAAGGGCAGGGACCATATCTAACACCTTTATAATTCTTTGCAACACCTACAAAGTTCAAAATGCATGCTCATTTTACACAGAGAGTCTCACGGTGCTCCTCTGAAATCTTCAAATGTGTTATAGGTTTAAGTGGAATGTCAGCCCTTGACTTAGGATGTAGACTTCAAGAAGCCAAGGGCCACATTTTTTAACAGCATTTTTAATAATCTCACATAACAAAATATAGTCATGTAAATTATAGCTCAATAAAAATAGATTTATTCCATGAGTTAGGTTAATTTCAGTTTAGTCGATAAGAAACAATTCTATTTAAAATATTTTGATCTATTTTTCTTTACATTACCAATTCATCCAGTACTACCTTTTAGTTTTTTCCTATTTGTATTATTTTTTTTCCTTTTTTTTATTGTTAAATTTATTGAGGTAACATTGGTTGATAACACATTGTTTTCAGGTGTATAATTCTACATTACATTGTCTATTCTTTTCATTATGTGCTCACCACCCAGAATCAGTTCTTTCTATCACCATGTATTTGATGTCCCCTACCTACTCCCCCCACCAGCTCTCCCACCAACCTCCCCGCTTACCCTAAGGCAACCACTAAACTATTGACTGTCCATGAGGTTTTGTTTCTCTGTTACTTTCAGTTTTATATTCTACATATGAGTGAAGTCATGTTTCTTGATTCTTTCAGTCTGACTTATTGCGCTTAATAACATGTTTTCAAGGTTCCCCCATGTTGTCACAAATGGCTATATTTCAACTTTGCTTGTCACTGGTTAGTATTCCATTGTGTAAATGTACAATAACTTCTTTATCCAGTCATCTATCAAAGGGCACTTTGGTTGTTTCCATGACTGGCCACCATGAACAGTGCTGCGATGAGCATTGTGGTATGTATATCTTCGCGGATTAAAGTTTTCAGTTTTCTTAGGTAGACACCCAAGAGAGGGGTTGCTGGGTCACATGGCAATTCCATTCCTAGTTTTCGGAGGAATCTCCATACTGCCTTCCATAGTGTAAATTGGTTGTACCAATTTACATTACCACCAGCAGTATATGAGGGTATCTTTTTCTCTCCAGCCTCTCCAACCCTTGTTATTCCTGTCTTGTTGATTATAGCCATTCTAATAGGTATGAGGTGGTATCTCATTGTGGTTTTAATTTGTATTTCCTTAATTGCTAGTGATGTGAAACATTTTTATGTATCTGTTGGCTGTTTGTGTGTCTTCATGAAAGAAATGTCTGTTAGGTCTTCTTCCTGTTTTTTAATTGGAACGTTTGTATTTTTGTTGTTGAGTTGTATGAGTTCTTTACATATTTTAGATATTAGCCCCTTATCAGAAGCATTGTTTGCAAATATGTTCTCCCATTTGGTTGGTTTCTCTTTTACTTTGTTTATGGTTACCTTTGCTGTGCAGAAGCTTTTTAATTTGATATAGCTCCATTCATTTATTTTTGCTTTTACTTCTCTTGCCTTTGGGGTCAAGTTCATAAAGTGCTCTCTGAATCTACAAGTTTAGTACTGATGTTTTCTTCTATGCATTTTAGTGTTTCAGGTCTTATGTGGAGGTCTTTAATCCGCATTGAGTTAATTTTGGTATATGGTGACAGTTTACAGTACAGATTTGTTCTTTTGCATGTGGTTTTCCAATTTTCCCAGCACCATTTACAGAAGAGGCTGTCTTTTCTCTATTGTATATCTGCCCATATATTTGTGGGTTTATATCAGGGTTTTGATTCGGTTTTATTGGTCTGTATGTCTATTTTTCTGCCAATACCAAGTTGATTATTGACACTTTGTAGTATGGACTGAAGTCAGGGAGCGTCATGCCTCCAGACTTATTATTTTTTCAGAGGATTGTTTTGGTGATTCGGGGTCTTTTGTGTTTCCATATGAATCTGATAATTTTTAAAATCTATTTCTCAAAAGAATGTTTGTGGGATTTTGATGGGAACTGCACTAAATATGTATTTGGTTTGGGTAATATGGTCATTTTAACTATGTTGATTCTTCCAATCCATGAACACGGAATATCTTTCCATTTCTTTGTATCTTCTTCAATTTCTTTTAATAGTGTCTAATAGTTTCCCATGTATAAGTCCTTCATGTTCTTTGTTAGTTTATTTGTAAGCATTTTATCTTTGTGTTTTGATTGCAAAGGTATCATTTTTCTCATTTCTTTTTCTGAAGTTTTGTTGTTTGTATATAAAAATACTATGGATTTTTGTACATTGATTTTGTATCCTGCAACTTTACTTTATTCATTGATTATTTCTGATAGTTTTCTGGTGGAGTCTTTAGGGTTTTCTATATAAAGGATCATGTCATCTGCAAAAAGTGACAGTTTAACTTCTTCACTCCCAATTTGGATGCCTTTTATTTCTTTTTCCTGAGTAATGGCTCTGGCTAGAACTTCCAGCACTATGTTGAATAGCAGGGGTGACAAGGGACATCCCTGTCTTGTTCCTGATTTTAGAAGAAAATGTTTCAGTTTTTTCTCATCCAGTATGACACTCTCTGAGGGTTTGTCATATATGGCCTTTATTATGTTGTGGTACTTTTCTTCTATACCCATTTTATTAAGTGTTTTGGCCATAAATGGATGTTGTATCCTGTCAAATACTTTTTCTGCATCAATTTGTTTAATCATATGGTTTTTATCTTTTATTTTGTTTATGTGGTATATCACATTGATTAAGTTGCATATGTTGAACCATCCTTGTGCCCCTGGGATGGATCCCACTTGGTAGTGATGTATAATCTTTTCAATGCATTGTTGCATTCAATTTGCTAGTATTATATTTAGGATTATTCAGTGTTCATCAGAGATATTGGTCTATAGTTTTTATTTTCTGTGACATCCTTGCCAGACTTTGGTATTAGAGTAATGTTGGCCTCATGAAATGAGTTGGGAAATATTGCATCTTCTTCAATTTTTTGGAAAACTTTGAGGAGGATACGTGCTAGTTCCTCTTTTAATGCCTGGTAAAACTCATTAGTGAGACCATCTGGTCCTGGACTCTTGCTTTTAGGGAGGTTTTGGATGACTGTTTCAATTTTCTTACTGTTGATTGGTCTGTTTAGGTTATCCAGTTCTTCTTGATTCAGACTATGTAGACCATATGTTTCTAAAAACTTGTCCATTTCTTCTAGGTTGCAAAATTTGATGGCATATAGTCTTTCATAGTTTTCTTGTAAGATCCTTTGTATTTCTGTGCTATCGGTTTTAATTTTCCCTTTTTCAATTCTAATTTTGATTATTGGTGTGTTTTCTCTTTTTCCCTTGGTGAGCCTAATCAGGCATTTGTCAATTTTATAATTTTTTTCAAAGAACTACGGTAGCTATTTGTTGCATTAACTTTTTAAATTGTTTTTTTAATTTCTATTTCATTTAGTTCTGCTCTGATTTTTATTATCTTCTTCCTTCTGCTGGCTTTGGCTTTTGTTTATTTGTTGGTTTTGTTGTTGTGGTTGTTCCTCTATTTGTAGTTCTTTAAAATGTGATATTAGGTTGTTGTAATTTTTTTGTTTGTTTGTTTCTTGAGATAGGCCTGTAGTGATATAAATTTCCCTCTTATTTCTGCTTTTGCTGCATCCTAGTAATTTTGGTATGTTGTATTTTATTGTCATTTGTGTCTGTGTATTTTTTTAACCTCTTCTTTTATTTCTTCTTTGATCCTGTCACTTTTAAATAACATGTTGGTTAATCTCCAGGTATATGTGGTTTTTCTTGCTTATTTATTTATTTATTTTTTTTGTAGTTGATCTCAATTTCAAAGCTTTGTAGTCAGAGAATACTCTTGGTATGGTATCAATATTCTTAAATTTGCTAAGGCTAGCTTTGTGTGCCTGCATGTGGTCTATCCTTGAGAGTGGTCCACATGTGCTAGCAAAGAATGTACAAAGTATGTTGTAGGATGAAGTTCCTGTAAATATCCATTATGTCCAATTGCTACAATGTACATTTAAAGCTGAAATTTTGTTATTTATGTTCTGTTTAAATAATTTGTCCATGTTGTCAAGGGAGTGTTTAGCTGTCCTTGTATAATTGTGTTTTTGTCAATTTCTCCTTTTAGATCTATTTTGGTGCTTCCTGGTTGGGGGCATATATATATTAATAAGTGTTGTCTTATTGTATTGACCCCTTTATTATTATAAAATGTCCATCTTTGTCTCTTATTACCTCTTTGATCCTAAAGTCTGTTTCATCACGTGTAAGTATGGCTACACCTGCTTTTCTCTGGATTCCATTTACTTGGAGTATGTTTTTTCCCACCCTTTCACTTTGAGACTGTGTTTGTCCTTGTGGCTGAGGTATGTCTCTCGTAGGCAACATAAAGTTGTTTTTTGTTCTTTAATCCAGTTTGCTACTGTGTGTCTTTTTATTCATAAGTTCATTCCATTTCCATTTAGGGTGATGATTGAAACATGAGGATTTCCTATAAACATATTATGTTTTTTTTCATTGTTGTTGTTGTTTTTTACTGCTTCTTTGCTTTTTTATTTTCATTGGTTATTTTAGTGTGATGGTGTATATGACTATTTTATTTTCTTTTATTGTTATGTGTCCCAGTTCTAAGTTTTTTTTTCCAATGGTTACCATGAACTTTATGTAAAAGAAAGTTTTATATTTGTAGTGGTTCATTTTCTTAAGGATGTTTCTTACCCCCATTCTCTTTGGAAATTTAAATGTTTACTTGCTCTCCTTTTATGCTTTTGTTGTTACAGTTTATCCCTATTTATTTTAACTTTTTGTTTCAGGTTCAGTAACCTTCCTTAGTATTTCTTGAAATGCTGGCCTTGTGCTAGAGAATTCCTTCAGTTTCTGTATGTCTGAAAATGTCTTCATTCCTCCTTTATATCTAAAGGATAACTTCACTGGGTAGAGGATTCTTGGCTGATAATTTATTTTTCTCCTTTAATACTTTGAATACTTTATTTCATTCCCTTCAGGGTTGTACAGTTTCTGTTGAGAAATCTGATGATAATCTGATGGGCCTTCCTTTGTAGGTTATGGTGTTATCTTTAGTATAATGTACCTTGGAGAGGTTTTGCTAGGATTTAAGTAGCTAGGGGTTCTATTTCCTTATTGAATTTGAGGTTCCAGTTCTTGCCATAGATTTATGAAGTTCTCGTCTATTTGTCTGAGCAAATTCTCTCTGCCCATCTCATCCTCTGCTCCTTCCGGAATACCTATTATTCTTATTTTATTCTTTCTAATGGAGTCAGATAGTTCTTATAGATATCTTTCATTTGTTTTAGCTCTTACATCTCACTCTTTCTCCTTCTGTGACATTTCTAAACCTTTGTCTTCTATTTAACTAATTCTTTCCTCTATCTGGTCAACTCTGCTTCCTGTGCTAGCTATCTCACTTTTCATTTCTTTTATTTTGTTGTTTATCTCCAGAATTTCTATTTGCTTCTTTTATACAGATTCAGTTTTCTTTTTGAGATCACTTAGCTCCCTCTGTGTACTACACTAGTTTTCTTTGATCTCTTTGAGTGTTTTCAGGACTGCGGTCTTGAGTTCTGTGTCATTTAGCTCATATGTTTTCATACCTTCAAGTTCCTTTTCTGAAGATTTTTCTTTTTCTGTCTTAGCACTTTTTTTCACAAGGGTATTTATTGCTATCGGAGCATTTCTTTTTCTGGACATGAGGACTTTTCCCCTAGTATAGGGGTGGGCAAACTGCGGCCCACTACAGGTTTTTTTGCGGCCTGCCAAGACATTAGATTTTTATGATACAATTTATATCTTCTGAACTGCAGAGTTAACTAATAAATGCAATCATTTTAAAAGGTGTGGCCCTCCGCTGACCTTCATTTCCACAAAGCGGCCCCCAAGCCAAAACAATTGCTCACCCCTGCCCTAGTAGATATGAAGAAATCTTTCTTTTACTTCCTAGCTGGTGTTGCTGCAGTGTCTTATAATATTTTCTTTTGTTTATTTCATTTTCTCACATGGGAGACTTCCTAGGAGGTGGGGTTCCTTTTGACTCAGTTAGCCTGGTCTCTGTATGCCTCCTCTTTGGGAAGATATGATGGGTGAAGATATTCTATGCCTCTGAGATCCCACTGCAGTCAGAAACTGTCACACCTGTGCTTCAGTTTTCCTTGATCCCCCTGCTGGCTTTAGCAGGAAGAGTGAGGGCGGGGTTTGTTGGGAAAGGTGCAGGTCTGATTGCATCACAGTGTAATGGCAGCTTCCCTGCAGCAGCTCACTGAAGGCAGGCTCTGGGCAGGGCCGGTGGGGTGAGCCTTGGGAGAGAGCAAGGAGAAGCAGTCAGGCTCTGTGTTCAAGGCAACGCAGTGCTCCGGCTGTGGCCCCAGCTCATTGAGGGCCACTTTGAACTTTAGCCGCCAGCACACCTCTGGTGCCAGCACTCCAGCCACCAGAACACCCACTTCCTGTTCCAATCACCGGTCTTAGGCTCCATGGCCCCCCAGCTCTAGCCACCCAACCCACGTGCTGGCAGCCGGATCTTCACTGTGGTCACCTGCACTGATGTCTAGGTACCGCTGGTGCCTCGCTTAGGCCTCCTGCCCCACGCTCCAGCCACCCTCCCCAGCCATGGCTGCTCCCCCTGCACTCCCTCCAGGGCCTCTCGCCACCGTCAGCTGCACCTGCTTTCTCCGTCCACCCCGAGCTCTGGTGTCTGTGCCTCCGCCTCTGTCCCTTCCGGCCTCCAACCAGCCCAGCGTCGTTCTGCTCCTGGACCCGCACCCCTGCGCTTCCACCTTCCTCAGTCTCTCCTCGGCTGCACTCGGGTCAGCCTCTGGGGTGGTCACCAGGTAGGTCCATGTCGCGCTCCACATCATGTCTCCACACGGCTCCCTTTCCTTCTCTCTCACTAGCCTCCATTTCTCTGGCTTTAGGTATTTCTTGCAATGAGTGGATTCCTCAGCTGAGGCTGTGTGTTGCCTAGGGCAGGGGTGGCGAACCTATGGCACGCGTGCCCAAAGTGGCATGCGGAGCAATTATTTTGGCACGCGGAGCTGTGAATATCATTAAAAAATTATTGTTTATGCTCTTATAGACATAAAAATAATTGATACCTCTATCTCACTTGACGGGTTGGCACGCAAGTCGAGCGAGTATACTCTTATTTCATAAACTTTGGCACTCAATCGCCAAAAGGTTCGCCACCCCTGGCCTAGGGATTCTCTGGTTGGATTTTAGTTGTTCAAATTGTTGTCTTTCCAGGAGAGGTTTCAAGAGCTCCTCTCATGCCACCATGTTGACATTAAATATATATATATATATATATATATATATATATATATATATATATAATGTATTTACTTATATTGCTTTCACCTCTTCCATAGTATTTATAATTTTCTGAGTATAATCTTGGTAGAGGTGTGTGGTTCAAATAGGATTTAAGAACTACAGAGTAAAAGGAATAGTTACCAGAATAGGTGTCTTTACTCTTTCTTTGGTGTATCTATTGCTGACTTGCTATTTGATTTTTACCATAATGCCAAATTTCTTCACACTTTACATTTCAAAATTACTCCAAATTCCATGAAATATAGCAAATGGAAATGAAAAAATACTTTAATTCATAAAGTTGTTTAATTTGATATCATATTGTATTTTATTGTATTCTTTCCCTACTTTGTACAAAACAGTTTTTTAGTATGTAATCACTCTGAAACTTGGAAAAATAGATTAGGAAAAACAGTTAGGAAGTTTGCCCTTTGATATACTTTACTGAAAGGAAACTGCCTGGCTAGTTCAAAGAGCATATGGCCCACTGCTTATATTTTGCAAGCAAGATAATTTCTTCAACAAATGGAGGTCGTTGGAACATTGTCAACTCAGATAAGTTAACTTTGGTCTCCCTGATAAATGAAACTGTTTAATGATAATTTTACTAGTTCACTTGAGAAGTGACCAAAGCACTATTAGATAAATTAAAACAACAAAAAATAAAAGCATGGAAAGTAGTTTTACCAACTGTTTCTTCTTGGTCTCTTGGCAAAGATCAGCAGCTACATTTCCTATCTAGAGACTATCTCTTGTGGCCCAGACCGGGTGACCTAATAGGTCTTTATAATCTCTACATACTGAGACTTTTATCCCCAAGTGAACTACATACGTAGTTTGTTTACATAGAAACACGCTCACAAGCTTAAGGAAATGCAATATGACTAATGCTAGAGAAAGTGAGCCAGGATGACTCAAGTGACTTTTTTTCTAAATTGGATAAATAACGTAATATCATCGATAGTCTGTCTAGTTCCCCTCCAGCATCTCAATACGTAGCTTTTAGATATCAGAATTCTCCAGGAGTAAATTAGTTTTGTGCCATCAGCAAATTGTAAGTGTGTTGTCCTGTTAAATCAGTAAACCCTTGCCATATTTATTGAGAAAGCTCTTCAATGGAGATTTGGTTTAATTGTTTCAATTTCACATTCTATCTCACACAATTGGGAAATTAAAAATATTAGGAATGATAAATAAAAATCACTCGGAAAATACAAGCATGATTAATAAAGCATAATACTGTGAATTTCTGTTTTTGTGCCTTGGGTTATATTTATCTAGACAAATAAATCATTGGAAGAAATCTCAATTTTTTCATAAAAGGTATTTTTCCTAAGACTGTGTTGGCATAAACAATATTTTTAAGGACTTTTTTTTTGTTCTGTGTGTTGTACAAATATTCTTTGCTTTCCCCACAAAGTGAGACATTGAATTGTCTCTCTGGGACTAAAAGTCAAAACTGTTTGTATTGTTGTTGATGATATATTTTTAATTTTTAAATCTCTTGCATACCTGTTGTCATGCTCTTTTAAAAGTAAGTGCAGGGACAGTCAAGGCACCTTCCTTTGAGAGGGCTTAGAGTTCCTCAGTTGATTAGTTACCCAACTCATTCTCATACACACTGGTTAGAAGCATGTAGATGAGATATACCAAATAAGAAGACAGATGACAAAACCCTAATATTACCAATGGATTGTGTTCCTAACACCATTGGATATACTTCAGGCCATTTTTAATTCTCAAAGGAGGTTTCTGGATGCTAATCTTTTGTGATAAACATGGTGGTTGTGAGGAAATCCGTCTGTTTGATGATTGGTCCTTTCTTTTTTTTTCTTTCTTCTTTCAGAGGCCTGGTTTACAATTAGAAATCCCTTCTACTGCAGCATAGTGGAGAAAGGCCATATAATGCATTTTTTTCTGACACCCTATACTTATTGCATAGTTGATTGTGTTGCTTATCCTTAACCTAAAGCATTTCTTTAAACATGATAATATTTTCAGACTCTCTGATAGCATTTCTAAAAACCCCAGGAAGTCACTTTAACCCCATCTGTGTCAAATGAAGACATCTCTTGGCATCACTTCCAACAGTAAATTCAATATGAATATCTGTATTCCTCATCCTATAGTCTTACACCTTAAGTTTTACTAACTTTTCTCAGTTTACTGTCTTATACAGTCTACCTATGATTTATCTTTAATCTCAATTATGTGCTTAGCTCATGCTTTGAAATTGCTCTAAAACTTAGATTCCTGCTGAGGGCTATGTTCATGGTTGAGGAGACTTTTGTTTTGGCTATTTGTATCTCCCAAACTCTAGCTAAAAGTTCACTTTCTCTCATTTTGTTTTCCTCTCACTTCCCTCAGGCAGATTTTTCATTTGTACCCATATAATGCTTGTTCAAACAGCTATTTTGTTCGAACTATTACATGAGTGTTATGTATGTCTATTCTACTGATAGTTTTTGTGAATTCTTTAATGGGATGGATAACATTTTAATCGTCCTTTTATTTCTAGGCTGATACATAATAGTTGGGTACATAATAGGGGGAGGGCCCAGAGCAGTCTCTGTAGTTGTACATCATTAGTTGTGACATGGTTACATTCCACACAAGTGGATATGGGGCCGTGCTGGGAGAAAACCAAACCAAGGCCTCCTGTATGGGAGTCAAGAACCTTCACCACTGTGCCATCCAGCGGTTACCAGTTGTGCCACCATTCAGCATACGGGTTTACATGAGCTGGGGCTGGGAATTGAACCCCGGACCTAGTGATTGTGAGGCAAACACTCAACCAGTGATCCCAGCACCGCCTCAGTAAACAACTTTTGACAGGCATGTGATTAAGGAAATATTAAACTCAAGTAACATGTGCACCCCATACTTAAATTCTGTATTGCGTTCTGTAGCATCTATAGAAATTTCTCCTTTCATTTTGCTGTTCTTTCAGTGCACAAGATTAAATCTGAAATAGGTTCAATAGCCAACTGAAAATTGGGTGCAACAAGTTTGGCTTTTAGAAGTTTCATTAGGATATTGGGAGTTCCAGAAATTAATGGGCCCATTAAACTCTTAATACATAGAAGAGAGTATTTTAATGCTTTTCAGAACAGAATTGATTAAATTACCACTATAAAATTTTAATTTCAGAGTAATCACATGCAGTTTTATTGCAATGAGACAAAACTTACTGGGAATAGTAATTTTTTTATTTTTTTGATACACCTTTTTCTACATTGTTCACTGAATGTAAATAAAACCACTGTGGTCCTGAAGATGAATGGTTTTGCTTTGATGTTGCTAAGCTTTCACAGTTGTAGCTTCCTATTGAGTTACATTTTTAGTATAGTTTTTAATGATTTTTTTAAGCTTAGGAATATATTTTATGATGATGGTAGTAGTGATAGCAATAGTGGTGATTTGTTCCATTAGTATTTACTGTATGAATAGAGTAGACAATAAATACTGTCTTACTTTTTTCTCTTAATCAAAATTAAAGTATCTTTCAAATTAAGTGATGTAGCATTATAGCACTATGTCTAGCAATATCTATTTAATTTAAGCATTTATTGAATACATTAGTTCTTATGTTATATTTTAATTTTTAAATTTATTTTATTGTTTTTAACAGAGAGACAAAAAGAAGGGGGAGGGCCCAGAGCAGTCTCCATAGTTGTATGTCATTAGTTTTTGACATGGTTTTGTTCCACACAGGTGGGCAAGGGCTGTGCAGGCAGGAACTGGGCTGGGGGCCTCCCTCATGGGAGGCACGCCCCCTTGAGCCAGGGGCTGAACTGGGGGAGGGGGGCAAGAACCAAATGGGGGCCTCCTGCATAGGAAACACACCTCAGTTCAGCATATATGGGTCTTCACGGGCCGGAATTCAATCCTCGGTCCCCAGGGCTGCAAATCAAGTGCTTAACCTATTGAGTCATCCAGGCTTCCCCATGTTTTAGTTTTAATCCCACGAATGAAATAAATAAATTATGTCTATCTGAAAGGATTTCAGTACGACCCTGCCTAAATAGTTAATGTTATAGTGGTTAACCACTCATTGTTTTTTTCAATAAATTGCATTTTATTTTATCAAGTAATTGTTTATTTACTATGCTTTTTTCTCTTCTTTTCTATGTCTATTTCACATTTTAATTTATCAATAATATAGTCCATTAACAATATGTTATACTTGTTTAATCTTTTCTGCTACATATAGATTATATTATACATCCAGTATATATTATATACATATCCATAGGAGGCATATACAGTTGTCCCCCTTATTTGTAGTTTTGCTTTCCACTATTTTCAGCTAACCACAGTCAATTACAGTCAGAACATATTAAATGGAAAATTCCAGAAATAAACAGTTTATAGGTTTTAAACTGCACTCTGTTCTGAGTAGTGTGTTGAAATCTTGAGCTCCACCACCTCTATCCTTTTGTCTATCATATTTGCATGGTACAATAAGATATTTTGAGAAAGAGAGGGGACACATTCAAATAACTTTTATTACAGTATATCATTAATATTGTTCTGTTATATTATTAACTAGTGTTAATCTATTGCTAAACTTAATTTATAGATTAAACATAGGTATGAATAGGATAAAACATAGTATATACAGGATTCAGTACTATCTGTGGTTTCAGGCATCAAACTGGGGGTGTCTTAAAACATATTCCCCTTGTATATAGGGGACTACTATACTAAATATATATCACATTTATTCATTCAGTTATTAAATAGTACTTTATTGTGCTGAATGTAAGGTAGATATATTTTCTGCCCTCAAAGATCTTGAAATTTAGTGAGGAGAATAAACTAAAATAACTACTTCACAAATACAAATGCTAGATGCAATTTCAAAGTGCTGTGGTTAGAGAAAGAGGAAATTTCCAGGTGTAGAATTGAAGGAGGCTTAATGGAAGACGTGTACTTGGACTGGTGCTTGAAGGATGGGTACAATTTTGAGGGACACAGATTAGAAGCAAAATATTTCTGATAAAAAGAAAAGTGTAAATAAGGGAGGGGATTGATTGGAGAGAAGGAGAATCTATCTGGAACCAGAAATAGTTCATTTGGGCTTAGAGATAGTATACAAATTGGTTTAATAGAAGAAAAGGCTTTACAGGTGTCAGTGAAGGTTGTTGCTAGCAATTTAATGTTGAAGGAGTTTCCAATTTGGGATGTAGTGAAGAAGGAGAGAGACCTTATTCACACTCAAAAAAGAACTTAATTGTGAAACAGCTTAATTGTGAAATAGCTCTACTGTGAATGGACTCAGCTGTGAGACAGCTCAGTGGAAATGGCTCAGCTGTGAGGCAGCTCAGGCAAGGCGGCTCTGGGTATTACTGCTCCAGTATTACAGCTCAGGCCAGGGAAATGCAGCCTTTGATGGGAACTGGAAGTGCACTCCCTCCTGATTGATTGACATGGAGCTGCTCTGATTGGTCAGTGAAGATGGAAATGAAACATAGTTCCATAGCTCTGATTGAACAGGGAAAGTCTCTGTCAAATTCTATTGTTCAAATTTCTATCTTAGGAACTCTCTTATAAGGGCTAACTCAGCAGGAGCACAGTGCAGGAGGCTTACAGCTCAGTCTATAGTTTTTTACTGAAATGCAGAGTGCTTGGGAGGCCCTTGTTTAGCAATGACTACTAGAGACTCTGTTTATAAATTTAAGCCCAATTATCCATCAGTTTTTCTTAATAGGCACATTCATTTTGGGGGTTGATGCAGGTAATCTGAAATTATTTCATAAAGGGACATGAATAATGTGTCAAAGTGTTTGGAATTTCATCAGGTAGCTATGTGGAGCATGTTGGATTATCAACTACCAAATTTAAAGTGATTAATTTGCTTATACAGTGGTCAGGACAAGATGTGGGAGACAAGAACTTATTACCACAAACAGATGATCTATGTATTAGTCTGAACTAAAGTGTTGGCAATGTATGTAGAAAGGAGGAAATATTTGGCAAATACTGTCAGTGCAATTGAGAGTCAACGTAGATAAATAAGAATAAGAACAGTAAAGGCTTGTTGAAGGCTGATTAAGTAAATTAATTTATTTTGGATTTAAACAGCATAGTCTTATGAATTTTTGCAGAAATCCCTAGTGTATCAGGAATAGAAGGAGAGGAAACAAACAGTGATTACTCAAGGTTATAGTTTGGAAAATGAAAAGACGTGAAAGGTCAAAAGATAACAGATTGTGTGTTACTAGTGAAAACATCATTGAAATGACTTCACAAGTGTTCTTGACTATTGATAAAAAGAGATAAAGTTCAAGTACAGATAGAAGAGAGTGATTAGCTAGGGGATATGTAGGAATTTTGGAATTTTTACTTGTATGTCACAAATGGAAATTGAATAGATTTGATAGAAGTGAGGAGTGGACATGTAATCATTAAGAGAAGATTCCCTGAAAGTGAAACAGTTTCAGATAATGATGCAGTTCAGGTTGTGGTTATGTGTACTGATGAAAAAAAGGGAAAATAGATTAATATCATTTTATGAGAGTAGGTTTTAAAAAAAAATTAGTTTCAGTGTATGAAACAACATAGTGATTAGACATTTATATACCTGACAAAGTGATAACCCCAATATACCGGTATCTTGTTATCCATCTGACACTGTACATTGATTGTCAGTTAACTGACACCCATGGGGATTGGTAGATGCTGGAAAAATATAAGTAAACTCTCCATAAATGACAAGTACTGGTTGCTTGAGTTCCAGTTAACAGAGAGTCTACTGTATTATAATGCTATTGACTGTATTCCCTGTGCTGTACTTCATATTCCCATGACTATTAGAGGCTAGGGTTTTTAAAAGGCCCTCAATGTAGACAAGGTCGGGGAAAAGACCATAAACTGAGATAGAATCAAATTATAGAATTCAAACTCCCCACAACTGAATGAAAGTTCACAGACAAATTTTCATGAACTGTCTCCATCTGTGAGAAAATGGTGATATTAAAATGAGTAAGTCTCAGTGACGAAGCTCCACTTTTTTCTGAGGGGTTTTGGTAATTTAAGAATTCTCAGTTAGTTTCTAAATTTTCAAAAATTAAGTTTATGATTTCAAATGCAAATATTATACTTAGTCTCTTATTCACTAAAGGCAGAGGCATATGCATTTATAATCATTGCATGTGTTTAAAGGTACAATCAATCCTCATTATTTATGAAGCCCATATTTGCAATTCGCCAACTCACTAAAATATATTTATTTGACAACCCCAGTTAGTACTGGCAATACTTTTACGGTCATTTGCAGACATGCACAGAGCAATGAAAAATTTGTGTCTGCTGAAACACACATTCCCAGCTAAGGTCAAATAAGGCGACACTGGCTTCTTGTTACAGCTTTCATACTGTGTCCTTTTTGAGATCTATTTCGTGCCATGTTTTTTTGCATTTTTGCCCTTTTTATGGATGACTTCACTGTTTAAAATGGCCTCCGGGTGTAATGTTGAAGTGCTAGCTAGTGTTGTTCCTAAGCACAAAACGCTGTGATATTCCTTATGGAAAAAATGCATGTGCTAGATAAGCTTCATTCAGGCATGAGTGACAACACCATTGTTCATGAGTTCAATGATAGTGAATCAATAATATATAACTTGTCTGTAAGCAGTAAGACACATAAAACAAGGTCCCATATTGATCAGTTTATGAAAACAGGACCTGAAGCTTTCAGAAGACTAGCCCTGAATTTCTCCTATGAGCAATTTTTCGGTATTCACTAACTCAGTGTTCACAGTAACTTTATAGAACATGACTACAACAAATAACAGGAATTGACTGTAACATTTTGTTTTGGTCAAAGGTAGCTATTTTAGTATTTTGAACCACCCAAGTTCTTTATCTGTACTGACCATTTCTTCTTAGAAGTGTATAAACTTTGCCTAGATACTATTCTCTTGTTAATTTGTGGACAAAAACCTAAATATGATTTATTTTAATTTTAGACTTACAGACAAGTTGAAAAAGAGTACAATGGTAACTAGATCCCTCCGATATTGATAACCATTTTCATAACACAGCACAGTGATCAAAACCAGAAAATTAATATGGTGATACTACTAAGTAATCTACAGACCTACTTGGTTTCTCAGCTTTTCTCCTTACTGTCCTATTTTCAGTCCAGGAATTCAGTCTGGTACCCTCCCTCTCCCCCCATTGCCTTTAGTGTCATATTTTATTAACATACTCTAATCTGTGACAGTTCTTCAGCCTTTCTTTGTCTTTTATAACTCTGACACTTTTAACCCATTTCCCATTTGTCCCAAGAATACTCACCTGGGGTCCTTTTGGCTGCAGCCCCTAAGGTAACTCAAGAACTACAGTTTTAATCTTACCCCCAAAATTTGCCATGGAATATCTTGCTTTTATTATTATTTTCACATTGCTCTAGTATATTGATAGTCTTGGAAACAAATGACAACATTCCATTCATAGCATTCTGTTTTTAGGAGTGGTATTTCCATTTACAAAATATAGTAATTCTCGATTGCTACAAATGTCAAATCCGAGAATATTTACCATTCCTATGCTTGAAAAAAGTATTAAATACTGATTGTCATACATTTCTATTACATTAGGATTAGAGACACGTTCTGGTTATAAGTAACTCCAAGCACAGTTTTTATATTTTATTTTCACATTGAAAACCAATCAGATTTGCTTCAGCTTCAAAGAGCATGTTTATGTGAAATTAAATGAACCCAGCAGCAAACTGCCTTTTTTTTTCTTTTCTTCTAAACAGGAAATGTATTAAAGAATACTACTGGTCAGATACTTCGTAGACTGTTTCTCAGTTTGGATTTCTATGATGTTTTTCTATGATTAGGTAGAGGTTGATAGTTTTTGGGCAAAAATGACATTGAAGAGATGACGTCAGTGATGTTAATGTGTTGTTATTGGTGATGTTCAATTTTGATCACTTGGTTAAGGTGATTTCCACTACAAAGTTACATTTTTTTTTTTTCTTGGTGATTTACAAGCAGAAGATGATTTTTTCATGTTAAAATTTTCTACAAGATTACTTTTCAATTAGTCACTCAGGGAGCACCTTATCACTGATCAATTCAGTGATTAGCATGGTGATAAGTAGTTGGCATAATTTTTAAAGCATATTTTTTTGTTCACTGAGAACTGACAGTCTAGTTGAAGAGATAAGTGTGCTACACAATAAACAACATTATATGAGGAACAATGTCAAAAACCCCATGGTGGCGAAGTGTGTGGCACAGCATGTGAGAGTTATAGGAATGGTTAGGGAACACTTTCTGTGGAAAGTGGGAACTCCTGCTAGACCTTGAAGGATAGGTAGAATTTTCCTGAGGCAGAACTTTATAATTCAGTGAAATACATTGAAAACCTGAGCTCCTGAGGGGGCTGTGCTAGAAACCCAGAATATATAGATAAAAAAAAAACAAACAGGGGAAAGCCGGGACGGCTCAGCGGGTTGAGCGCTCGCTTTGAGGCCACGAGGACCGGGGATCGAATCCCGGCTCCGGCCCAGGCAGGACCCACATGCTGAACTGGGGAGTTCCC
The DNA here is from genome assembly GCA_004027555.1 of Craseonycteris thonglongyai. Lineage (NCBI taxonomy): Eukaryota > Metazoa > Chordata > Mammalia > Chiroptera > Craseonycteridae > Craseonycteris > Craseonycteris thonglongyai. The sequence continues at coordinate 79 of PVKE010023985.1, read as the reverse complement.
ACAGTTCGGTTCTCTAACTGTCTCTGTCTCTGTCTCTCTCTCTATCTGTCAAAAGTAAAATAGAAATAAATATGCACTG
>PVKE010023984.1:0-24181 GCA_004027555.1 Craseonycteris thonglongyai | reverse complement strand
ATAAGAAATGATGAAATACAGTCATTTGTGGCAACATGGATGGACCTAGAGACCATCTTATTAAGCGAAATAAGTCAGACTGAAAGAATCCGGAAAAATTTGACCTCACTTATGGGTGGAATATAAAACTGAAAGTTACAAAGACAGAGAGACCTATGGACACACTCAATAGCTGGGTGATTGCCTGAGGGAAGGGGAGGAGGGGGGAGGGATAGAGGGAGGGGTGGTGGGAGAGGGCACCAGCATTATGGACACACTCAATGGTTTGGTGTTTACCTGGAAAGGAGGGAGGAGTGGGGAGGGAGAGTTGTGTGGGGAGGGGGGAGTGGGCACCAGATATATGGTGTTGGAGTGGGACCTGATCCTGGGAGGTGGGCACATAATGCGATGCATGGGTGATGTGATGTGGAGCTGTACATCGGGAAACTATCTAATTGTTACCAACCAATGTCACCCCATTAAATTTAGCAATAAAATATAATAATATTAAAAAAACATACCATCCTAATCATAAATAAATAAATAAATAAATAAATATGAAATAAATTTCCTTGTACATCAGTAAGCTCTCCATTACAGAAGTTTTGGAAAAACAAAACCAAACACAAAAAAAGGCCCTACATTTAGAAAATTCTGTGTTATACAAATTGAAATCATTCTTGTTATAAGGGGTTTCAGAGCCTTTAATAAGCTAATGTTCTTTGTGAATTTCCATGGAAAAAAAAGCAAAAAAAAAGCAGTATGCAGCATAACCCAGACTTCCTTAGAACCTGTGTTTTATGGAAAATGCTATAAAACTAGTGTTCTGTGGAACGCTTTATTAATACTGTTTTCTTATCATTCTGTGTTTCTAAGACACTATGCCTTTACTATAAACTCTAAGAGAAGTGGAGTCATCTTTCTTCTATTCACAGCTATATTTGCAATGTTTTGTATACTGCTGGGAAGGTAGTATTCTATTATATTAACAAATTGTTCTTGAGGGGCTCACTGAATAAATGAGTGGAAAGTAGATAGGAAATCTAACTTAGTTTCAGAGAACAAAGCATTGTAGCTGTTCTCTGATGTCACCAAAATCACAACGTAGCCAAGGATCCATTATTCTGGTCATACAACCCTAAGCCTCTTCCATGGGATTCTAGTTTCTTTCAGGCTTCTACCTTCTCTTGCATGTTTCATTCATGTATTTGACAACACTGTTTGAATACCATATGTTCCAGGTACTCCAGTAGCTTTGGGAAAGTAATGATAAGCTTACAGTTTAAGGGTGATACTAATGGTAGTCATTTATTCAATTATATAATTACAAACTTGATATGTAATATCAAGGAAACATACATATGACTATAATCTGACGTAGTGTTGAGAACCATGGATGAGTTTACTGAGAAATAGCTCATAAGATTTGAGATCTGTGTGTAAACAGTGCACAACAGATGGAAGACGGTGGTTGATAAGCAAAAGAGAAGTAGGAATAAGACCCTAGGGTGGAGGTGAGCATGAGAAGAAGACAGACATGATCCATTTTTTTTTTGAGGGGGTGGGGATTGAATCTTATTTGTTTTCATCTAAGGACTAATAAAATATTATGGTCGAACTTGTACATTTAAATCATGCTAACATCTTATCATTGTTCTAATAAGTGTAATTGACAAAAGCTAAAGACATGATCTTAAAGCTAGAATGAAGGAACTGATACACTTGTCCTTGATGTTGAGGGGCTGAAAAGCCCATATTAAGAATTTATATTTTTTATTTTTTATTTTTGTATATAAGTAATGGGAAGATATAAAAGAGATAAGAAAGGAATTATTATCATTTTATTTACTTTTTTTTTTAAAGAACACATGACTATGACTACAAAGTGCCTAGAGTTAAAAAAGAAAAATACAGAGATGAGGCTTCAAAAGGGGTGATAGCAATGGAAACAGAGAAAAGCGATTGCTGATATATTTAGCAACTAAAATTTAACCTATACAGTACTACAGTGCATGTGGCATATAAGGGAAACGACATATATTTTGAACCTTCTGAGAGGACTGGGCATATTCTGCTGCTAATGGAAATTATATAGTGTGGGGGGAAGCACAATATGAGGGGATGAAGGGAAAAGAAAAGATGAAGGAGTAGGAGAAGAAGAAATAAGAGAAGAGAAGAGAGGAGAAGGATGGAGAGGAGAGAAGAGAACAGAAGAGAACAGAAGAGAAGAGGAGAGAAGAGGAGAAGAAAAAAAAACTGAAGACACAAAAAAGATTAATCAATACTGGTAATCAACACTGTGATTATCTTTGAACTAATAATGGTGCCATTGAAAGGAAACCAGGAAAATCACCTACTTTTCAAGGGGAAGAATATGTGCTCCACTTTGGATTTGCTGAGTTTGTGGTTTCTTTAGGATATCAAATCAGATATGTTGAGCGTAAGACTGGAGCTCAGAGGAGAGGTCTATACTAGAGACATAAAAGTACACACTTCAAGAATTAAAGATTACCTAAACATTTGGGAATAAACAAGACCACTTTCTCATAGAAAATATAGCATGAAAAGGGAACTATGACATGCTTTAAAAAACATAAATTAGGAAATCATAATCATTATTTATTGAACCTTTCCTATGTCTCAGGCACTGCCTTAAGTAATTAAATGAGTTATTCCTTTTAAAACATTTTGATGAAGGTAACATTATTTTTGGCAATTTTACAAAGAGGCTATCTGTGCTGACTTCCTGGTGTCATGAGTTGTAGCTAGGACTTGAACCTGAACAATTTGTCTCCAGAGCCTAAAGTAATAACCATGAGGCTATTTATAGGATTGGTCAACAAAGAAGCACAGGAAAAGAACAGGAAAGGAGGAGGAGGGACAAAGGTTATCAAAGAAATTAAGGAAAAAAAGTTGTAAGAAAAAAATAGGCACTGCACTGAAGGGAGACACACAGTAAAACAAGATGAATAATAAAAATTGCTGACTTGTATTTAGCACCATGTTGATCATAGAAGACCCATCTAGATAGAGGGATAAAAGCAGAAGATACACTGAAATAGGGAGATAAAAAATTGGAAGGGAAGAGTTGAATTAGGCAGTGGCTGTGGAAAAATAGTAGTCAAGAATTGTTTTGTTTAAAGAATAGAGAGGGTTGGACATATCCTAGTGCTAGGGGAAAAGGTACAGTGGAGAGATATGGAGACTGAAGACACAGGGAAGGTAAATCAATACTGGTAATCAATGTTGTGAGATTCAAGAGACAGCAGGATAGATCAGGATAAAGCACCAAAAAAAAAAAAAAAAAAAGCTAGATGGGATATTGAGGAAGAGCACACCTAATATTATTGATAGAAATGTGGAGAATAGGAGGTATATACTGGTCAGATCATAAATTGAACAGATGAAAATTGAAGGTTTAAAACCTTGATGGCTCTTTTGTTTGCTTTTGAAGAGGAATGTAGAAGTCAGCATTGTCTATTAAGTACAAGAGGAGAAATCAGTTGGTGGGGGCAGACTCAGAAATCTATAAGACACAGAGGTTTGCAGTAGTCATTGAAAGGAAGAAGAGGAAATAAACCAGAGTAAGAAAAAATGGTGGGCCGTGTCAAAAGCTAGTTGATCATGACTTGGATTCATTTATGGCAATGACAATTGTGTTTTGTGTGATTTACTTCAGCAATGTTAAGCTGTCCAAGTATGTGTGCTAAGCATGTGAGTATTTGCTTAGGAAGTGGAAACCAGACTCAGGAAAGTAGTTTGAAATAGCAATGGTGTGTGGGGGTGGGAGGGGGGGAGGGGGTCATCATATGAAAAACATGTTCACTGAATAAAGATTGGGTTTTTTTTCCTTTTTTAATTCAAGATGTTCATAGTTGAAATTTATTTTTGTTTAGATGACAGAACTTTCCTTCTAAATATTTAGTCCCTGCAAATGCCAGGTATTTTAAATCATTCTGGTTCTCTCCGCTTCTCACATAGAGTTTTTTTCTCCCCTACCTCACCCCTCCCTCCTCTTCCAAACTTAATCTGTTGCTTCCCTCCTTTCTTCCTCCCTCTCTTCTTTTTGCGTCCCTCATTTACTTCCTTGTTTCTTTTCCTAACTTCTCTTTATTCTCTCCAGATATAAACAAGGAATTTTGAACTCTAAGTTCCAGTTTCTTAATTTATAGGATAAAATGTTAGCATATTCCCTATGAATATCTAGAGAGGGGAGCTTGAAGCCTGTAGCATATAACACACTGATTATTTGCATCATAATAGCCATTTATCAAATGCCTTTTACATTCAAAGCTCCAAGTACAATGATGTCACATGGTAAGTAGAATTGAATGATCTAAAGTGACAGTGGCTTTAGTAAATATATATAAATACTTAATGCATTCATTAAAACATATGAGTTATTTTTATGAATACAGGTCCTCAAATAAAGTATTTTAAGATGTTTGAAAGTAAGAAGTCTCACTCCTCTCTTGCCTCAATCACCAGAAGAGAACATTGTATCCAAGCAAATGAAATTAACTATTAACCATTAAATCACTCCTGGGATACAGATAAACCAAATGTTTGGTAGTTTACATGCCCTCAATCAACTAAATGAAAGTCTTATCTGAAAGAAGAGAGGTATCAGTTCATTCACAAAGAATCCTAGCCTTTAACCTAAATTTGAGACATGAACTATTTCACCTTAGAATTCTTTTGTTCATTTTCAGAAGATATTTTGGTCCAAAGCTGGCTTATATTACAAAATTGAAGAAAAAAAATAAAATAAATGCTGGCATGAGAGTGTGACTCTAAGCACTCATCCTCACCATGAGGCTCCCATTCTTTGCCAGACCAAACTAATAGAGAGCTGTGGGCCAAAGCTTCTGAAATCCCTTTCTGAATTATTATCACATTTTCCAGACAGCAGGAGCCTGGGTATACGACCAAGTTTTCTCAGCTTTCATGGGGTTTCGCGACTCCTTTGTTTATTTAAAAAAAAAAAAAAGAAAAAAAGAAGAAGAAGAAAGACTGGGAATAAATCTACTTTTCTATGTGGTATACTTGCTTTCATAAAACAGGAAACCATTCAGGGGTTATCAGTCACCTATAGTGGTTCCATTGGCCAGCTTTGTCTTCTATTAGAATAAAGTAATATTCTTGTATTATTCTCTTTATCAAGTTTAACACACTTAGTGTGCCATGTACTTTGCAAGACACTAGGCATATAAGGAGGAATCCACAAATAAAATAATGACGATTTTAAAAAGTGTAAATAGGGTGCAGAAAAACTCAAGGGATAGTGTAGATGCCTCCCCACAGCATTCTGGGGTAAGTAAGAAAGAAGCTATTACAATTTTCAGGGTTGGAAAAATAAGAAACTGAGAGAATACTTGCATTTATTCATTGTCTCTCCACTCCCCCATCTTCTGCCAGGGTCTCTCATTAGCTGAACCCAGCAAGCCAGAAAGCAAGAAATTTTCTTGATAGCGACTTGCAAACCAGCCCCCCTAGTGAAAGCAAGGTGGTGCAGAATAGAGCAGATTAATAGGGACTAAAAAAAGATTATTCGTATACTGGAACAAAGATGATTTAAAGGACATGTTTCTACTCTGATTTAAATCTAAAATACAAACACAAAAAAAGTCACTCATGAAGTGACTTAGAAGTCTGAAATTTGTCTACTTGTGCACAAGGCGAAAATAAATCAAAGTAAGTTAGGATTAATCAACATGAAATGATGTCCTTTCCCTAAATTGTTCATTTGCATTCCTTCTCACAGGTAATCCATTGTAGTGAAAAGAACAAAAGCTTTGTTGTGGGATAAATTCAGTTCAAATACTGAGAGATCCAAGATGGCAGAGTTGATAAGCTCTGTGCCTGCTTCATTCCATAAACACATTAAATTACAACTCAATCTTAGAACAACCAACCTGAAGAACCATCTGAAATCTAAAGAAATAGAAGATTTATAACGAATGATACAATGAAGAAGCCAAGTCAAGACTGGTAGGAGTGAAGGCTCTGTCAAAAGAGCTAGTCCCAAACATCTGTGTGGCAGTTGAGAACCAAGAGTGAAATCTCAGCTCTAGAGGAAAAAGCAATGCCAGCCCCATAGCAGGCCCCCCAGCCCAGAGTTCTGGTGCCAGGAAGAGGATCCACAAAATATCTGGCTATGAAAAACAGTGTAAATTCTTACCATCCTGATTAAATGGAAGGCTGTGGGAAACCTAGATGTCCATTTAAAGTGCCTAAACACAGACTTAGTCACCCGTGGACACTCATCCTGGGCTCCAGCAGAAGAATGGTGACTCAGCGGGCATTGGAGGCATAAAGGGAGAAGACTGAGGTGTATGACTTTGAGAAAAGTGTTGAAGGACAGTCACCACTATACCTGAGTCAGATCCTCCTTCCCTGCAGCTCCCATCCACACACAGCCAAATCTGAATCTGATTGGTCTGGTGAGTTCCACATATTCCATACTGCTGACTCACTGGGTCCCTACCCTTCTCAGCTCCCTTAATACCAGAGGCACTTTCTCTGGTGTGTAGGCAGCCTCTCCCTAATTACAATTTACCTTAGCAAACTATCAGAATTCACAGGCCCCGGACAGGCATTGACTGGCCTGTGTTCTTTGAGACTTTACTGAGTAGCTCCAGACACAATGCTGGCATCAAATAAGAATCTACAGGAGCACTCAGCACAGTGATCAGGGAGACAGTGCCAGGGCCCCAAATGACACCTATTATGTAAAGCTACCCATCAATACTGGAAAATGTAGCAGATCTACCTAGTAACATAGAGAGACATCCAAAATAAGGAAACAAAGAAATATGTCCCAAATAAAAGAACAGTATAAAACTCCAGAAAAAAGAACAAAAGGAGATGGAAGCAAACAACCCATTAGATTCAGTGCTCAAAACAATGGTTATATAAGTGCTCAAGAAACTTAGTGAAAACTTCAGCAAAAAGATAACAAGCACAAAGGAGGGCACAGAAAAAATTTAAAAAAAAACTGGTAGAAATAAATAATGTAATAACTGAAATGAAGAATGCAATAGAAGAAATCATCAGCAGATTAGAGGAAGCAGAGGATGAAATCAGTGATTTGAAAGGCAAGGTAGCAGAAAACACCCAGACAGCAGTTAAAAAAAAAAAAAATTATATACACACACACATATATAATACAAAATTTAAAAAAATGAGGATAATTTAAGATAACTCTGGGACAACATCTAGTGTAACAACAATCACATCAGTGGTGCCAGGAGGAGAAGAGAGAGAGAGCAAGGGATTGAGAACCTATTTGAAGAAATAATATTATGCCTAAAAACCTTCCAAAGCTGGTGAAAAAAATAGACACACAAGCCCAGGAAGGCCAGAGAGTCCCAAGCAAGATGAATCCAAGCAGGTCCAAACCAAGACACATTCAATTTAAATGACAAAGGATAAAGACAAAGTGAGAATCCTAAAAGCAACAACAGAAAGGTAGCCACTAACTTATAAGAGGGCTCCCATAAGACTGTCAGCTGATTTCTCAACAGAAACTTTGTAGGCCAGGAAGAATTAGCAGAAAACATTTAACATAGTGAAAAGCAAGGACCTGAAACCAAGATTACTCTATCCAGCAAGGTTATCATTCAAAATCAAAGGACAGAGAAAGAACTTCCCAGAAAAACAGAAACAAAAGCAAAAACAAAAACAGGCTAAAGGGGTTCATCACCACCAAACTGGTTTATTAAAGAATGTTAGAAGGACTTCTTTAAGACAAGAAGCAAAATTATGAATAATAAAATGGCAATAGCTACATGTCTATTAACAATTACTTTCAATTTAAATGGATTGAAAGCTTCAATCAAAAGACGTGGAGGATATTGTGCTGAGTAGAGTACCAGATGGAGAAAGATAGATGCAATTTGATTTCACTTATATGTGCAATCTTAAAGAAGAAGATAAACAAACAAAACAGAAACAAACTCATAGATACAGGAAATATTTGGATGGTTGCCAGATGGAAGGAGGCGTTGGGTGAGTGGGTAAAAGAAGAGGAAGGAATTAAGTACAAATTAACTGTTACAAAGTAGTTATGGGGATATAGGATATAGCATAAGGAATATAGTCAATAATATTGTAATAACTATGTATGATATCAAATGGGTACTAGATTTGTTGGGGTGATAGTTGGGAGGGAGAAAAGGTCATGGGTTGAAAAGTTGAAAGGATTAGGAAGTACAAATTGGTAGTTATAAAATAGTCAAGGGATATAAAGCAAAGGAAATGTTTTGGTAATAAGCAGGTGTAGTGCCAGGTGGGTTTAGAATAGATCACTTCTTAAATTATATAAATGTCTATCCACTATGCTGTAACCTAAAATTAATAAAAAATAATAATGAATGTAAAAAAAAAAAGTGTTACATATAATCAATAGAATATTACCCAGCCATAAAAAGTAATGAAATCTTGACATCTGCAACAACCTAGTTGGACATACAGGGTATCACACTGCGTGCAATAAGTCAGGCAGAAAAGACAAGTGTTTTGTGATTCCCCTTATATATGGAATCTGAAAAACAAAATAAACAAATAAACAAAGCAGAAACAGACCCATAGATACAGAGAACTATTTTATGGTTGCTACATGAGAGGGGCGTTTGAGGATTGGGAGAAAAAGGGTAAGAGAGGAAAACCTAAAAAAGTACAAATTCATACTTACAAAATAGTCATGGAAATGTAAAGTACAGCATGGGGCATGGAGTCAATAATAATTGAAAAATAAAAATATTGTAAAAAAATCTGACATCAATACTGACTGTGCCACTTACTATTTTCTTGCCCTTTGATGAATTATTTAACATTTCCAAGTTTGGTTTTTGGTACCTATAAAAATGGGATTAATAACATCTACCTGTTAGTATCTATAACACATGGTAATAGCTTAGAAAAATATATATCTTTTGTAATGTTTAATAATATTACAACTATATAAATATCAATCCTAAATTACCAGTAATTTTGCAGTGCATCTAATACGTAGGTGTCTAATGAAGGAAAGGAGATATTGAAGAAAGAGTATATTTTGTCTTATTGCTTATTGACTTTTAAATTATTTGTTTTCTATTATCAGTTATCTTTGACCTTTCATCAAAAACACAGTGATAATAGTTCTGTAAACTACACGATACATCTTCATTTTACCAATGATTGAACTAAAGGTCAGAGCACATAGAGAATTTCCTTATGATTATAGTATTGGTGAGTCAGGTAGTTCTATGCGTCCGCAAAGTGCATGCTTCATTATAATACATTATGTGACCTGGAATCCCATTGTACAGAAGTCATGCTTGCATTTGGAAAGGAGTGATGACAATAGTTTTTAAAAAATCATGAGGTATAAAGGACAATACATTTTAAGAGGGCAATGGCTTATTGTGGGCAGATATGCAAAATGATGGAGAGACAAAAATTAAAATCAAATCTGAAATTAGATAACTAATGTTATCCTAGGAAAGAGGTGACAAAAGGATTGCTGTAAGTATAATCATTTATTGAAGAAATGATATAAAGAACAAAGTGAACAAAAACTAAAATGTAATAAGCCATCACATGAGAAGTACTCCATTTGTTGGATATGAGAATAAAGAAGACAAATCAAAAATAGTACCATTGTTATGCTAAGTCTTTCATGAAGAAGATCCTGGACTACACATCTTCTAAAATGTTCTCTAAACTCTCAAATTCCATCTTTCTCTATAATTTAAAGCCAAAATTATATCATATACTAATCAAGCATAGATAATTTAGTGACTATTATGGATTGTCTTAACCTGGACTCTTTTGAGTGGTATAAAAATAGAATTCATTCAAAATAGAAGTTAAATCTAAAAGGGGAATTGATTGAAAGGATATAGATATTTCTTGGAGTAGGATTCATAAAGCCTGGATTCAATAACTGAAAAACAACAACAACAACAACAAAAACAGTTCTGGTTACTCCTGATGTTTATCTTCTCTCCAAGCATTTTGCCCATATTACCTATCTCCACACACCCTTCCTCTACTTTGACATGAGCAGACAACCGCAGCTCTGGCTTCACATGACTCTCTGTTCAATACATCAGGCACAGATTGCTATCTCAATTAGCAAAAAGTAGACATGGCAGGCTCCACTTTTTTCAGATACTTTCACCAGCCCAGTTTTCTACTGGGTAATGGTGTCAAGTAAATTGCAATCCAAAGACTATGGAACAGATTATATAATATGGAGCCATGAACAGATTATATTAGAAACGGTATGGCAAAAAGAAAAATAACTTGTGCAGAAAAGGAGTGAAGTGTAGCATGTGTACGCATAGGTATATGTAGACAACATGAAGATTGTTTTAAAAGGCATTATAGTGGTCTGAATTTAGTCCAGCACCATCTAGCACCTCTGAAATAAGCATGGTTGCCAATAACTATTTTCATTTTCATTTTGTATTTTTAACTGATGGTATAAGTAATGAATGTAAATTATAAAAAACTTGGGGGGCGGGGGAAGTCTAAAGAACCAAATAAGAAACAACGATCCCACCCAGCAATAACCAATGTAAAGACTTTGGTGTAGGTTAAATTAATCTACACACAAACTTAAAATAAATCTACATACAAACACATTGATACATTTCACTTTATACTCTACATACTGTTTAAAAGTGCCTTCTGTAAATTAATAATAATTTGTCATATTTTCTTCATACTAGACATTCCTTTATGGTATGTTTTGTAATGGCTAAATAAAATTTTATAAATTTCTAAACAAAAAAAATATTTGATCATTCCACTATAAACAATATGAAAATATGTATCTCTGTACCTATATCTGTATCTATATGCATATGTAGATATTTAGATATATAACTTACATTTTGTGTATATGTCTAATTATTTAGATAAAATTTCTAGAAAAAATTACTTGATAAATTGGTGAGATAAACCATGTGACTTTGATATAATAATGTATTGCAATCCAAAAAGACTGTGCAAATTACCTTCTCCTCAGTGTCTAAAATGTCGGTGTGTAAGTGGTCAAAAAAGCAAATACAGTCACAAAACCTGCCAATTGGAAATGATAAACTACTCTATTGTTTTAATTTGTGTTTTTAACAATTATCAGAATTGTTAAAATTCTTATAATTGATTGGCCAGATTCAATTCATACTTTGTTGTGTGAGCTCCTTTGAAAGTTTTTACCACTTAACCTTTCATAATCACTAACTTACATAACTTAGGTTTTACTTTCCTATAATCTTCCTTGAAGGAAAACAGACTCTATTATAATATTTAACTTAGATGACAGTTATGGAGTTGGAAGAAGCATTGCCAATGGAGTCATAAAAAAGTGGTTCAAATGCAGGCTCTGATTTAACTTTGGAGTCCATGTAATCATTTTCAAAATAGAAATGAGAATCCCCTACCTTCCATAATAGGATTCATGTCTTCTCATTGCTCTGAGAATGTATAATGCATACTGCCATCTTTATTTTATTATTTATATTTGTTCTGTATACTCAGGAATATTGAATTTGTTTAATATATATATTTTTTAAATATATTTTATTTATTTATTTATTTTTGACAGAGAGAGGGTGAGAGAGAGAGAGATACAGAGACAGAGAGAACTGAACTGGGGGAGCTCCCAGTTCAGTATATGGTTCCGCACGGGCCGGGGCCAGGATTCGATCCCCGGTCCCCAGAGCTGCAAAGTGAGCCCTTAACCCACTGAGACACCCCGGCTTCCCCTGTTTAATATTTTTGAATTTTCCCTGTTTTTCCACTGTCAGAAATTGTGATATGATGTTTCTTCTCCCTAAAATAGTATTTTTCCCATTTTTCTGATTCCTACACATCTTCATTATTTTAATTTTATATCCACACAAAAACCTTTCTTTAATTCAACTCATGTTACTTTACATAATACCTGGTTATATGCTTCAAAATGTTCTTCATCATAATTTCTGCATCTGATATTTCTCATTTTAATGTTTGTTTGTAAGCAGTAAAATTTCTTGAAAGTATGGCCCATTTTTATGTTTTTCACTATTGCATCCTTGGTGCCTGGAGTTCTTAAAAATTAAAAACAAAAATTTTGTAATTGATAAGCAAATAAATCATGTTCTTCTTTATCCACAAACACTATTTCTTCTTTATTCAAATTCTATTTATCCTTTTAGCACTTGTCGAGAATATGTCTGTTTAGTTTGAAGTAATCAGAATAAAAAGCTATCATCATGGGGTGGACTTCTTTTATCAAACAAATTAGTATTTCACTAATGGCAGCCTGCACATCTCTGGTGACAATTGAAATGACTTTAGGTAGTAAAAAAGTTATTTGTAATAGTTATTACGAATGTTTTTGGGAAGCTGGGGTGGCTCAGTGAGTTAAGCGCTTGCTTTGCAGCCTCAGGGACCGAGGATTGAATCCTGGCTCCAGCCGTGCAGACCCATATGCTGAACTGGGGAGTTCCAACAGTTCGGTTCTAACCGGGGCGAGACTCTGGCCCATTTCCTGCCCTGCGCAGCCCCGTGCCAACCTGTGGAATGAAACTATGTGGAAAAAATCAATGATGTGCAACTATGGAGACTGCTCTGGACCCTCCCCATTCTGTCTGTCTGTGTCTCTGTATCTCTCTCTCTCTCTGTGTCAAAAACAATAAAAATAAATCTTAAAGAAAAAAAAATATTTTGGTTATATAAAGAAAGCGATATCAGTTTCTTATTTTGGTACAAACATATGGCACATACTCCATCTGCCTGTCTCATCTTGTGGACCCACAGGAAGACTTTGTCACCCACCCTCAACCTCTACAACTTTTGGTAATGTTTTAGGGCCATATGATTTTTTTTGACCAATGAGCTGAGAGTGCAAATGTGTGAGTCATCACATAATTGCCTTTCTGAGAACTTACTGGTATTTATTTTCCTGCCACAGAAACTGGGAAGTTATCTTCTGCCAGCCTGGGTCCTTGAGTTACACAGAGCAAAACTGTGTAGAGCAAAACACCCTGCTTCCCCACAGGCTCTCTAGAATGAGCAACATATAAAACTGTGTTGTGGGGATTGTTCACTATTGCAGATTAAGCAAGTTTATTCTGAGTGTATCAGTGACTAATAGTTTCCTTTTACAATGATCTATTTAAAATGAAGTAATTTGTAGAAATATAGTAAGTAAATAATATAAGAGTTCAATTTACCATATGACTGAACATTTCTACTTCTGGTATATACCCAAAATAATTGAATTCAGGAACTTGAACAGATATTTGTACAACCATGCTTATAGTATCATTATAAGCAATATCCAAAAGTTAGTAACAATCTAAAGGTCCTAGGGAAAGCCGGGATGGCTCAGTGGGTTAAGCACTCACTTTGCAGCACCAGGGACCGGGGATCAAAAACCGGACCCGGCTGGAGCGGAACCATATGCTGAACTGGGAGCTCCCCCAGTTCAGTTCCCTCTCTGTCTCTGTATCTCTCTCTCTCTCTCTCTCTCTCTCTCTCTCTCTCTCTCTCTCTCTCTTTCTCTCTCTCTCTCTCTGTCAAAAATAAATACATAAATAAATATATATTAAAAAAAATAATAAAAAAAATAAAAGGTCCTTCAATGGATAAATGCATACAGAAAATGTGGTATGTGTATAATGTAACATTATTCAACTTATGCTGACTGACTTATTTGTGGTGAACATTTCACGGTGTATATCTAGATTAGACCATCAGGTGGTATACCTTAAATGTATGCACATTTGAGTTGTTAATCATACCTTAAAAAGCTAAGAGAAAAGACAAGGAATTTTAAAAATATTATGTAAAGTGACATAAACCAGACAGAAAAGGACAAATCATATTGTGTGATTCCACAAATATGAGGTACCTAAATCAGTCAAATTCATGGAGACAGCAAGAGGAATGGTGGTTCCCAGGGGCTGGAGAAAGAGGTAATGGGGAGGTTAGAGCAGTTTAATTTTGGAATAATGAAAATGTTTTGGGGATGGGTGGTGATGGCTGTACAGCAACGTACATGTATTTAATGCCATTGAATTAAATACTTAAAAATGGTTAAAATGATAAGTTCTGTTATGCATATTTTACCAGAATAGAAAACATAGTTCAAATGAGGTTCAGTTGTTGTAAATATTGTTTATATCAGGGGTATCTAACCTTTTGGTTTCCATGGTCAGCACTGGAAGAATTGTCTTGGGCCACACAAAATATACTAACACTAATGATAATTGATGATCTTAAAACAAAAATTTGCAAAGTCTCATAATGTCTTAAGAAAGTTTATAAATCCATGTTTGGCCACATTAAAGCTGTCCTGGGTGGCATGTGGCCCATGGGCCACAGGTTGGACAAGCTTGATCTACATGATAAACAAAAATTAAAGGTTAGCAAACTTGAACTTCAGGAATAAGTGTGAATAAGATTAAAGATTAGCAAACTTGAACTTCAGGAATAAGTGTGAGCTTTCAGATCAAACAGCCTGATTCAAAGTCTGACTTAGGATTTGAAGTAGACACTGTTACATACTTGCTGAGAACCTGTAGCATATGATGACCTTCTTTAGTCTTATTTTCATTATATATAAAATAGGGTCACTGAAAACATAACCAATGTAACAGGCAAAACATTTAGAATAAAGTAGGCACATTACAGAAACCCAGTTAATGGTTCTAGTTATTATATTGTCATTGTTTTTGCTTATGTTTTAAATCAAAATAAGAGACCTAAGTGATTTTTTTGCAGTGGTTTTGGCTCCTCTCACCCCACATAACATAAATTTGGTTAAAAATCAAGTTATGAAAAATAAGATTTTGTTCCAGTAGAGTTATTGAATATTTTATCATTTTAGAAGTTCAATTTTCTTTACTCATTCTCAGTGTCTCCTGCCTTTATAAGATAAGGAACAGAATCAATTTATACTGTCAAACACTAGCTACCTAGCTATCTAAAAGACTACTCTTCTTAACCTTCTTTTATGTTTGCCTTGCTGAAAAATAGCTAAATGCTTTCAATAAAACATAAAACCAACAACAGACAAAACCTACCCAAGACTTCTATTGCTCCAGATATAAATAGATCTTGTGAGACAAATTATTTGGCTTAATAAAAAATATGCATTCAACCTTGTAGACAATTTCTAAGCAAGCATGGTCATTTTCACTTTGCTGAATAAATTTTTGTTGAATGCCCATTATACAACCATGGTATGTATGGAGTTAAGGGAGAGAAGAAATAAAAATGTCCTTATAGACCTTCAAGAAACTATAGTATAAATCTTATAGATCATTTGATGATCTGAATGACATCTTGTGGACAAAGAATCCATTAATGAAGTTTAAAGAAAGCAGCTGAAAATAAACCTTGTGATATAAAATGAAGTCCCTTTAAAATATTGGTCTTTGCCATGTTATTTCTTGCTTCCTTACTTCTCTTTACATTATGCCACTTTATGGAGTGCCCTTCTCTCTTATACCTGCCTGCCTATATCTTATACCATCTCTAACATTCTTATCTTTGAAGTTAGCCCCACCTATTGCTTTCTACTAGTGTTTCACAAATCAGTTTCATCATTAACATAAAATTTTAGTATCAGATTACATACTGTTCTCTGGTTTTTACCAAAGCCTAGAGCAAGGCTAGGGAAGACATTAATCATGGTTTATCACCAGGTAATTTTTGGGTAACAGCTTAATAATAAATAAAGGAAGAAAGAAAGAAAGAAAGAAAGAAAGAAAGAAAGAAAGAAAGAAAGAAAGAAAGAAAGAGATCCAAGATGGCAGAGTAGATATATACCATGCCTACTTCATTCCACGAACACATTACAATTACACATAAGTTATAGAATAACCAACCGGGAGTACCATCTGCAGTCTAGCTAAACAGAAGTTTTCAAACTAGGAATACAAGGAAGACAGACACATGGAGACAGGTAGGAGGGGTGGAGAAGTGAATCAGGCTGGCCCAAGACCTCTGTGTGGTGGTTGAGAATTAGGAGGAATAGCTTAGTCATTGAGGTTCCCTCCAGAGAAGTGAGGAACCCCAGCCCTCACCAGGCCCCCTGTCCAGAAAACAGCTTGTCAGGAAGAAGAACCCTAGAACATCTGGCTGTGAAAACCAGTAGAGATTTTGAGAATCTGGGTGGGACAGAAGGCTGCTGGAAACACTGATGTGCTCTTAAAGGGCCCATACAAACTCAGTTACTCATGAGCACTCAGCCTGGGGTCTGGCAACGGAACGGTGACTCAAGGGGTTTTGGAGGCATATGGGGGACAGACAGAAGTGGGTCACTTTGGGGTGAGGGCTGAAGGACAGTCACCACATTTCCTGAGTGGGTCTTTCTCTCCTGTAGCCAGCTGGTGGGCACCATCTTTCCTGTGTTTTGTTGTGCCCTCTTCCTACATGGCCAAATCAAAACTGATTGGTCTGGTGAGCTCTGCTCCTGCCTCCCTGCTGACTCTCAGGGACCCTACCCTACTCAACTCTCTCAACACCAGAGGCACTTCCTCTGGTTTGGACCCAGCCCCACCCACATTACAATCTTTCTTTGAAAACTATCAGAGTCTGCAGGCTCCAGGTGGAGTTGTGACTGGCTTCACTGTACTTCAACACTTTGCTGAGTAGCTCCAGGTACAGCACTGGAACCAAATCAGAGTCTATAGGACCACTCAGTGCAGGTGACAAGGAAGACTGTGGGAGGGCCACAGAGGGCACCTACTATGTAAAGCTATCCAGCAATATTGGGAGACTGAGCAGATCTACCTAATACGTAGAAAGAAATACAGAGAGGCATCCAGGACTAGGAAAAAAGACATACATACCAAATGAAACAATAGCAGAAAATGCCAGAAAAACAACTAAGGGAGATGGAGGCAAACAACCTATTAGATACAGAGTTCAAAACAATAACTATAAGGATGCTCAAAGAACATAGTGAAAACTTCAACAAAAAGATAGCAAACATAAAGGACAAAGAAACAATAAAAAAAGAAAAGAACTTAGCAGAAATAAAGAATACAATAATTGAAATGAACAATGCAATAGAAGGAATCACCAGCAGACTAGATGAAACAAACAATCAAATAGTGACTTGGAAGACAAGGTAGCAGGAAACCCCCAAACAGAACAGTCAAAAAAAAAAAAAAATTAAAAAGATGGGGATAGTTTAAGCTAACTCTGGAACACCAAGTGTAACAATATTTGCATCATAGGGGCACCAGGAAGAGAAGAGAGAGAACAAGGAATTGAGAAACTATTTGAAGAAATAATGACTGAAAACCTTCCTAAGCTCAGGAATCCCAGAAAGTCTAAAGCAAGATGAATTCAAACAGGCCCACATCAAGGCATGTTATAATTAAAATGACAAAGGATAAAGACAAAGAGCAAATCCTAAAATTGAAAAGAGAAAGGCAACCAGTAACTTACAAGAGGGCTCCCGTAAGATGGTCAGCTGAGTTCTCAACAGAAACTTTGTAGGCAGAAAGAATTGGCAGAAAATACTCAGCATAGGAACAAGCAAGAACCTACATCGAAGATTACTCTACCCAGCAAGGCTACAACTCAAAATCAAAGGACAGATAAAGGATTTCCCAGACAAGAAATAGCTAAAGGGGTTCATTACCACCAAACTGGCATTACAAGGCATGTTAAAAGAACTTCTTTTAAGATAAGAAAATAAAAAATAAAATAAAATTATGATAATATGGCAATAGCTACATGTCTACAACAATTATTTTCAATTTAAATGGATTAAAAGCTCCCATCAAAAGTCACGGAGGGCATTGTGCTAAGTGGAATATCAGACAGAAAAAGACAAATGCAATTTGATTTTGCTTATATGTGACATCCAAAGAAGAAAATAAACAAAACAGAAAACAAATTCAGAAATACAGAAAACATTTGGTTGCTGCCAGATGGTAGGAAGGTTGGAAGTGTGGGTAAAAAGGAGAAAAAAATAAGTACAAGTTTGTTGTTATAATGTAGTTATTGGGATGTAGGTTATAACATAAGGAATATAATCAATAATATAATAACTATATATGGTGTTGGATGGGTACAAGATTTGTTGAGGTAACAGTTGAGAAGGGGTTAAGATCACAGGGTGAAAAGGTGAAGGGATTAAGAAGTACAAATTGGTAGTTGTAAGTAATCATAGGGATATAAAGTAAAGCAAATGGAGTAATATGGTACCGGTAATGACTCTGTATAGTGCCAGGTGGGTATTAGACTAGTCAGAAGGATCACTTATTAAATTATATAAATGTCTAACCACTATGCTCTATACCTAAAATTAATAAATAATAATATTAAATGTAAAAAGAAAAAAAGAAAGAATATGTGGTACATATATATAAGGGAATATTATTCAGCAGAAAAAAGAATGAAATTTTGCCATCTGCAATAACCTGGATAGACCTAGGGAGTACCGTTCTGATTGTAGAAGCCAGGCAGAGAAAGACAAATGTCTTATGATTTCCACTTATATGTGAAATCTGAAGACAAAACAAACAAACAAAACAGAAACAGACCCATACATACAGAGACTATTTTGATGATTGCCAGAAGAGTGGGGGGTTGGAGGGGTGAGTGAAAAAGGGGAAGAGATTAAGTTCAAATTCATAGCTACAAAATAGTCCCAGGGATGTAAAGTGCAGCATACTGTGTAGTCAACAATACTGTAATAACTATATGTAGTGTCAGATGGGCACCAGGTTTATTGTGGTGATGGCTTAGTAAGTTATATAAATATCTCATAACTATTTGTATACCTAAAATTAATATAATAATGCATTTCAAATGTAACTGTAAAATTTAAAAATTGTTAAAAAAAATATATATCAAATGGACCATGATACTTGGAGAAATAGCCCTTGTCCCCCAAAAGTCTGCCCAGGCCTGGCCTAGAGAGAGGTTCCTTTTTATTTAAAATTAAAATATCTTGAAGAAGAGATATACATTTACCTATACATTTATATCCTTCACAGTTTTCAGAAAATTGAACATTTTAATTTAGGCATTCAATAAATACTTGTAAATAGAAAGCTTTACACAGTCTTTCTAGTTAAGAAGTTCAGTGATAATGTACTCTTTTTATTATAGATGTCACAGAAATTCCAAAGGTATTTAAGTTGTATTGGTGGTCATTACAGAAAATTAGTTTCCAATATTTTTCATGTACCTTTGGCATTTCTATCTTATTTTTCTAATTATTCCATGGTAAAAACTCACCATGATATTTAAATGCAATTTAGTATGTAAAGATAAGACAAAGAAATCAACTAAATCAGTCAAACTAATAATATATTTATGGAGTGGAATAACTACATTACAGGGTTAAATAAACATTATAATTAAGGAAAATGCTCTCACGCACTGAGAAGTATACCATTCATTTTTAATGTAGCAGCTCTGCCATTAGAAGTTTTTAATTACCTTAGAATTAGTTTGATCATTATGCTATAAAATAGTACTGTTTAATAATCTTTTGTACTTGTTATGCATTTTTTTAAACCTGTAGACAATCACTACATGTCATTTGGTGTAATATATAAAGTAAATTAACAAGTAAGTTTAGGCTTAGGGCCAGCAATTGAGAAAAAATGATCAGTCGTCTCAAGTCCATTGTTTTTAACATCTATAATGACAAATGTCAAAAAGAAAAATAAATTTGAAGAAAAACAATCTATTATTATTATTATTTATTTATTTATTTATTATTTTCTTTAGTACATTAGGGAAATATCTTATTTAAATTGATAACTATAAGACTTTTCATGTTTGGTTGACTGTGTTTTAAATAACAGCAGGAAAAATAATTATTTTAAAATTATATCAAAGATACATTTAAAAGACCACACTTTGAGTATGCATAGGATCCCTACAGTTTGGCTCTGCTTTTAATCTCTCCCTATGTAAATTTACTTACTCCATTATCTATGATATCCTGTTACTTACATATTCATATAGCATTGTACTAGAATTTATTTATTTACCGTATTGATCATTGCATCTTTGAAACATATATATTTCCTACTAATAAACTGGAACTATTTACATCATGGTTTGAGTTAAATATTTAGGTAATTTTAGGCAAATTAACTGACATAAATTTAATTATAAGCTATAAAAAGAAGACATATCAAGCAATGTTGATGTTGTGCTATTACTAATATTACTATTTAAAATAACATAACAACAACAATAATAATAGATTATAATAGTTACCACATAATGAAAATGTCATGTACGAGGTATTTTTCTCATATTCAATAAATCTGAAATTAGGTATTCTTCCCATTTCAAAGGTAAGGCTGCCACAGCTTAGAAGTATGAAGTAACCCATGTGCACAAAGCTATACAATTAGAAATTGGGAAAGTGGAAGTCCCATGTCAGGTTTGTCTTGCTACCTCCCAAGCACAACCCTGTCAGAATGAATCCTGATCAGGGATAATTTCTAGTGATGACCACTTCTTTCCCTCTGCTGAATGACCCCAATATTGGACTGTCCTCACTTCTTTTACTATTTGAAACTTTTATTTCATTGTTGTGCAATACTTCTATGGATACAGCTGCCACTCTCTTTGTAACCCATGGTCCAGTATGACTCTAGGTAACTAATTGCAAATATATGCTTAAAAAGAATGGCTCAATGTATAGATAAGTGGCATTTAATTGTCTCAATTTGATATTTAGAATTGTATGTAACAAGTCTTAATCCTTTATACAGTCCATTCATTGGAACAGATATTGGTCAGGAAAGATTGAACATGGGCAATCAATTAATAAAAGAGATCATCTGGTATATTTTAAAAATAGACAGTGACATCCATATATACCAAACATTCCTATAGCTAGCAATCGGAATCTCACTGCTGTCCCCACATCTATGTACTTCTTGTGAATCAGTAATTCTTGTCTGTGGGGATTATCCAGCTGTCCTCTTTGAAGTGGATTAAGTATTTAAAGAAACAACAGAGAAAATCTTGTCATCTCTCTACCTTGGAAAAAGTGAAGTAATCCCTGTCAATAAACATCTTTGGATTTCAGAAATGATCATCTTCCTCAGTTATTATTCATGTCTTTTCAAACCTTGAACATAATCCATGGGGATTGGGAAGCACACTATGTCTCAGCCAAATTGCCACAAATAGCTATGGATAACTCAGTCTGACTTGGAATTATCCCTAACTTTTCTTTAATCAAATTTGCTGTTGTGGAGTTTTTGTTTGTTTGGGTTTTTTTTTTTTTAATACTTCAAACAATTGCTTTGGAAAGAGTTCATGTGTGTGTTTCCGTGTGCTCCAGTCTCTGATCATGTAGGCTTCACTTGGTTCAACTAAACAAAATCTTGGGCTCTTTTCACAAATTCTCAATTAACAAGAAAATGAAATTGACAACCCTCCCTAATGAACAAACTCTAATTTAGAGAATCTTTTCAATTTGCTGGAAGTAAATACTAATCTCATAATTCTAATTTTAAAGGTATTAGGATATTTATGCCACGTTGGAGAATGTCCTATGCATTATTGTCTTTCAGGAATAACCCAGGAATGTTTCAGTGTGGTGCCACACACTTTTCTTTTCAAAGAACAGCTTCGTAGAAAAGTAGTGAGATAGCAAAAAAATATAAAAAGATGATAAAAATAACACTGCATCTTAAACAATTACTTAGTGTCTGCTATGTGTCAGGATTTGGATATGCACTAGTAATATAAATCCCTTAACACTGATTTCCAGGCCCTGACCTCAAGAGCATTGTTGCCCCACTACTCTACCACCTCTAGTCTCCACCATGATTTTCTTCCAGTTTCATGAACATGCTATGCACATCCTTGCCTCCAGGTCTTTGCACATGCTGATTCTCCTGCTGAGACTTTTTGTGGTTTTACTTTCCCTGTTCAGCTGCTGATTGAATTCTACTAGCTGTGTCTTTGAACATCTTTTCCTTAGTAAGACTTCCCTGATTTCCCAATTCTGGATTCAATAACTGTTTTGTTTTGTTTTTATTCCTATAGCACCTTGTTTTTATCCTAAGGCTTTTTCACAATATAAGAAATGCTTCCACATTTTTCTGTATTCTCCATTAGATTGTAAGCCTCTGGAAGGCAGAGGTTATCTCTCCCTGTTGTATAGCGTAACATCTAGCACAGTGACTAATACATCGTAGGTGCTTAACAGATACTTCTTGACTTAATAATAATGACCATCATTGATTATATTTATTATTTGCTCAGGAATGAGTTAGACATTTTATGTATGTTGTATCTTTGGCTTATATCAATCATGCAGGGTATATGTTATTACTTTCATTTTAGATGTGAGAAAATAAAATTTTAGATGTATTATATAACTTATCAGAATTGATGAGTCCCAAGCAGCAAAGTCTGTGCTTTCTCTCATATTATCACAGCACCCAAAAGACAGTATTCTAGCACATATCCTAAGTTCAATTAAAACAAACAAATAAAATACTTTTATGTGTGGTGCACAAAGATTCTTAACTAGTTTGTTTTGAAATGTTTTAAATTATACAATAAAATAGTTATGGAGACATAATAGTATTTATCTACAGGCCTCTCCTAAGTATAATTATTTCTACCCTTCCATTCTTTTTCTTCTTAAGACATATTTTAGAGCATTCCAGGTAGGAAAAAACAGGCAAAATGGAGTCAGCAATAAGTTTAATAAAAGGTTTTCATGTTAATTTTATGTGCAAACAAATGGCCAAATGTAGACACTATACTGTGAAGATTCTGTTATTCTCAGTTCCTCGCATTAGCTGAGTGTTTATAACACCTCTAATAACAACAATTGCGAAAAAAATTATGTTATATTAGTATAGAGTTTTAGATCTTACAATGTGCTTTCATCCACACAATTGTATTCCTCAAATTTATCTATGAAGGAAAGAAGGGCAGTATGGTTAGAGTTGTGTAATAATGGTGCATGACATTCAGAAAAGTGAAGTCCTGATTGAGGCAGTAGCAAAATGTGCCCAGAAGACTTCCTATGACTGGGAGCAGGGAGTGTAATTGCCACAGCTTGCATAGTCTTCCCAGTTAATGACAATACATTAGGGCTACTAAAGCAGATCTATTCTGGGAAAGACAGTCCTGTCTGATCGCTGGCTTTGACTCAGACTCCTAACCAGCTTTGCTGAACCCACTGTAGCAAGCAGGGCAGTCTAAGTCACTTTCCCCCAACCTTTGCTGCTTCTCTTCTTCACTCAGGCTAAAACACCATACAATGATTCCCCTAGCACACAATCTCTGAACATTTACCTTGTTGTAGTAACTTATTCTTTAAGGACCTGGCTCTGTTTGGTGTATAGTTATGTCACACAAACTAGATCCCAGGCTTCATAGTTGGAGTGGGAAATCATTACTTTAAGCAACCACAGTAACTGCTGGACAATAAAAATTATAAATTAACGTTAAATACGCAGTGGCATTTGCATAGAAGCAAGCTACTTACACTATGATCTTAACATGTTTCCCCACTGATGGCTTACTGGTGGTAAAGAGAAAAAATATAAATTATACTAGGAAGAGAACAAAGTCTTTTTGGATTAATCAATGCGATAGATAGATATATATGTCCAGATGTAATACCTTGATAGGCTTACCATATTAACTCTATAGTTTCACAGATGGGAATTATAACCTGATTCTAATGATGAAGTCATGTCAGAAAAACATATGATGAATATTCAGTTTTTAAAAGAGAAAAATATTATCATTAAAAAAAAGTTAATGAGGATCCAAGATGGCGGCATGAGAGGAGAACGCCGATAACTGCCTGGGAAGGGCCTTGTGAACAGAGGGGAATCCACAGGGGAAACCCTGAGAAGAAACCTCAACTAAGAGAGCCACACAACATGGAACAACACACAAAGGTTAGAGAAAAAAGGGGAGAGCGGGAGAGGAAAAGGGAAGCAGCGGTTCGGGGACAGAGACTAGGAGCGCGGCCCGGGGCTGGCAAAAACCAAGGGGGATTGGGGGACTACGGTCACAGTGGAGCTGGATCGAGGGCGGGCTGGAAGCCGAGACCTAGGGAGCGTGGAAGCCCCACAAGACTGTGGACAATTTAACATCCGAACTCAAGGGACAGCACGCAGTGCCCTAATCAGATCACAGAGCCTAAAGTGGAACAGGGACTGTGGAGCAGGGCGGCTGCACTTCCCGG
>PVKE010023983.1:0-24181 GCA_004027555.1 Craseonycteris thonglongyai | reverse complement strand
ATAATAATAATAATAATAATAATAATAAAGACAGGTTGTCTTACCACAGTGATGCCTTGGAATTCTAACTTAATCTGTCACAGAACCCTGTCCAAGTTCCAAGAAGTTTGAGTTTCAAGACAAGTGGGCATTCAGATAGAGCTATGGGCCGTACATCCCATGCGAACAACGTGTTGGCATTTGAATTCCAAAGCAGCATTCAGATTCCGAGGTAAAGTTTTCTTGATTTTTTTATTCAAATTCCAAGTTGTTTGAGTTTTGGGGTATTCGGATTCCAAGGTATCACTGTAGTTTAAAGAGAAAGATCAGAAGGCACTTTGACAGATGCTGGGATATTTCTTCATCACCTCCTCCCTCTTTCTGGAACCCTCTATGACAGCAGCCATGTCTCACCATAACAGTAACTCCCACTGGACAGTTTCTTGCCCATAGCTCCAGTTCTCACTGGGCTCTGGAAGCCCATTTCCTTCCCTGCCCCTTAGTCCTAGGCATGTTGACACCTCCCACTGCTGCCAGTCTCTGGGATCTTCTACCCTGCCCATCTCTACAAGTCACCCCTTCAATAAAGTCCCCTCTATTTGAGCCATCCAAGTTCAGTTCCCTTTCATTCCAGAAATCTAAGTGATACACAAAGTAAATACTAAGAGTAACCAATTTTAAATAATTTAGGTGCTGTACTGGATTTTACAGACCACTATAATAAAGGACCAGGGATTGGATGGCTTATTTTCTCACAATTCTGGAGGCTACACGTCTGAGATCAAGGTACTAGCAGAGTTGGTTTTTTCAGGCCTCTCTCCTTGGCTTGTTAATGGATGTCGTCTCCCCGTATCTTTATATGGCTGTGTCCTACCTTCCTCTTCTTATAAAGACACCAGTCACATTGGATTAGGGCCCTCCCTAATGACCTCATTTATCCTTAATTACCTCTTAGAAGACCCTATTCCAAATATGGTCACATTCTGAGGTACTGGGGTTAGGACTTCAATGTATAAATTTTTAGGGACAGAATTCAGCCTATAACAGGTACTTTCAAACTAATCAAGCCACAAGATTTGAAGAATAAAAACCTCACTGTCTTTCTAGTATATTCTTCAAGTGAGATCTAAATCGTAAATCTAAACCACAACCAGCACCATGCTCTCAAGAAGGCATGTGGCACCGGACGAACTCTACCACACATCAGTCACAATGTGGTGCTGGCTTTACCACCCTCAACCAGAGAAAATTGTGACATAGGGGGTACAGCATGGTGGGAAAGCCTAGTTGAGAGGGAGAAGATGGGGTCTCCTATCCCACATGGCCTTGACTATCACTCAATGTTTCAGATGCTCCAATTTTGCATTCATAAAATGATAGTAATATGAACTATGTCATGGTTATAAAAGAATCAAAGGAGATATTACATGGAAAGTCCTTTGCAAACTTAAAATATCATCCTATACAAGTAATAAAATTGTCCTGAATTCAATTGTATTGCTTTCTATATTTCAGAGGGTCAGAAATCTTGTCATACACTAATTTTACTTCTTCCACAGCTCCCAGCTGGGCACACTGTGGGTTTTCAATAAGTATTAGTTGAATTATAAGCTTAAGAACATAGGGTTTATCAAGCTACTTTTAATTAAAAAGAAAAACATTGAACAAAGCCACCTAGTTCTAGAATATGAAACTAGAATATCTATTATAAACTTGTCCAACCCGAGGTCCACCAGCCACATGTGGCCCAAGATGGCTTTGAATGCAGCCCAACACAAATTTGTAAACTTCATTAAAACATTATGAGATTTTTTTTTTCTTGCAATTTTTTTTGGTTCATCAGCTATCATTAGTGTTAATGTGTTTTATGTGTGGCCCAAGACAATTCTTCTTCCAATGTGTCCCAAAGAAGCCAGAAGATTGGATACCACTAATCTATTAGCTTGCTCATTACATCAAGCTTATAAAAACATCCCAACATTTTTGCCAATATTTTTTTGTAATTGTAGAACATTAATACATTTAGAATGCATTCAGAAAACATTTATCAGTATTCTTCCCAGGGGCCATGAGATATTGTGTATGGTTCTTGTCTGATGATAGGAGAGTGTCTTTCATTTCCTGATAATTAGACAGGAATTTCAATGTAATTGAAATTGTACCTGACAACAGCTCTGTCCTCCAATCAACACATCATGGTTTCGAGCTTACTCTGAAATTTTATTTTATGGCAGACTGAGCTTCGTATCACCTTTACATTATATTAAGTAACATCGATGGCTGCAATTCTATTTATCTTCAAATATTATACTTGAATTCTGGGAAGTTTTATGAGAAATACTAAGGAAATTTAGCTGAAAGTAGGAAGTATCAGATGGTGAGAAACAAAGATTATAAATTGGAATATTTTTTCTTTTACTCAAGAGAAATATTTCCCAAATCTTGTGAGCTTCTCCTGATCTCTTTTTGTAAATCACTTCATTTTAATTCACTGTCACCTCAGCTTTGTTAGTAGAGGGTCTTGCCTTGAGATAGGGCTGGTAGGTTTTCTCTATTTCAGTTTACATCATGATGACAAGTATGCTTTTAATTGAGGTAGAACTGTGCTGTATGTTCCACGATTTACAGACCTGCTTTCTCATTCAAAACCATGTCCTAGCTTATTAACATTCCTATAATATTGTTGAAAATCCACAAAGAAGAAGAGAGAGAGAGCATTATGAAGAGTTAAATGGCCTCCAAAGCTTCCCCACCCCCTTCAGATGCTATATATTGTATTACTGGGACTGGAGAGGATTTAGGAAAAGCTAAGAGGGTGGTAAGGTGGGAGGAGAGACAGCAGATGTTTCAATGAAAAAAAAGAAAATTATTTCTCCTGTTTTTGGATAGGAGACTGTAGGGATGAATGTGGAAGTAGACCCAGCAGGATTCGAGCTCTGAAGTCAGACCACCTGGTTTTGATGCTGGCTCTGCCACTTACTAGCTGTGTAAATTTGGGCACATTTCTTAATCTCTCTGTGCCTTAGTTGTCTTTTTTGTAAAAAACAAGGGAATATGAACACCTTCTTTGGGCTGTTTTGTGAAAGCTAAGTAATGTGAAGAACATAGGACTGAGCCTAGCAGATAACAAGGTCTGAATACATAGCTGTTCTTGTGATTATAAAAATCTTTAGTCTTCCCTAAGTCAGAACTTTGCCACTGGTTAAGATTTTCTAAGCTTTTCAACAACTGGCTAAAATGTAAAAGATAAATATTATGGTCCATTTGTAAAGTAAAAGGAGTAGACTGGGGGAAGCTGGGATGGTTCACTGGTTAAGTGTTCACTTTGCAGCCCCAGGGACCAAGGATCAAATCATAGCCCTGTCCCGTGCAGACCCATATGCTGAACTGGAGTGTGCTTCGAATGCAGGAGGCCTCCCCAGTTTAGTTCTTGCCCCCCCAACTTGGCCCCTGGCTTGAGGGGGCATGCCTCCCATGAGGGAGGCCCCAGCCCAGTTTCTGCCCTGTGCGGCCCCTGTCCACCTGAGTGGAAGGAAACCATGTCAAAAACTGATGATGTACAACTACGGAGACTGCTCTGGGCCCTCCCCCTTTTCTCTGTCTCTCTCTGTCTCTGTCAAAAACAATGAAACAAATTTTTAACAAAAGAGGGGGGGTAGACTGGTCTCCCCCTTCCTGGCTCTCACATTACGTACTCCCAGGAGGCCTTCAGATCTGCCAAGTTGGTAGACTACACATATGCTAGAACAAGAAGAAAGCTTAAGAATAACTGCCCATTTAACATCTTTTGTGATGAAGAGACAGACTTAGCGATAAGATTCTGGTTGGATTTCTTGTCAAGGTCTGTATGTCAGGCATGGGACTAGAGTGGGGACATCATCACTGAGCACAGACAGGCACCTCCTCCTTGAATAACTAGCTCTTGCCACAACCCACCCAGCTCTTTATTTAGAGTCCCCTCAGTCCAGGATTCTATTATAAAACTCTACCTACACGTGGCTAGATTTAAAAAGTGATCTGGAAAACCAAAAGACAAAGCTCTTGAAGTCTAGGACCACTTCTTAAGCTTCCTGTTTCTCACAGAAAAATCCAGCAAGTTACTTCACACATAGTAGGTCTTGAAAAAAATGTTGATTAACAGTATCACCTTAGTTCGATTTGAGATGATATACCTATCATCATTTCTTCCTCTCTTTTAATATGATTTGATATTATGGGCATATAAAAAAGCTCATGAGAGAAATAGCTCATAATAAAAAATTTTGAAGTCTTCATTATTTCAGAATTCCTATTATTATCCTTACACAACATAAATAATAACAGGTAAGGGGAAGTCGGGATGGCTCAGTGGGTTAAGTGCTCACTTTGCAGCGCCAGGGACCGGGGATCGAATCCCGGACCCGTCCCGTGTGGACCCATGTGCTGAACTGGGAGCTCCCCCAGTTCAGTTCTCTGTCTCTGTATCTCTCTCTCTCTCTCTCTCTCTCTCTCTCTCTCTCTCTCTCTCGCTGTCAAAAATAAATAAATAAATAAAAATATATTAAAAAAAAAAAACAGGTAAAAAAATATTTACATGTGTATGTATATATCAGTTGTCCGAGGGGCCACTGCATCAACACACTGATATTCTTCAAAAGTCTTGCCACCAATACGCATCACCAGCTACCCACCTTGGACTCTACATCCACTAGCACACATGAAATTGCCTTGTCAAATCAAAAGGCATTTTTAGCTTCAACTTAAACACAAAATTTGGATGGCTGCCAAATCCAAATCCTATTTATTAATGCAACAAACAATATTTACTGATTGCTTCGTTTCCCTAAATTGTTTTCCTTCCTCAGGACATGTTTGGTCTTAACTAAGCACAAATTTCTCCATGCTGGAAACTTCTCCCATGTGTTTTACCTTATTCCTGCTTCTGACAAAAGTAAACACTGACTTGGATGGCTCTGGCACTTGCTAATACAAGGGATTAGGGTTTTCTGCCTTAAGCAACGTCTTTCTTTCCGCCCTTTAGAGGTTGCACAGCTATCTGATGGAATTTTGATTCTTCATATTTTAGCAATCATGCGTGGGACTTCTTTAGGCACATGAGACTGAAATATCTCTCTGACAACATGTTGGAACATGCTGCAGTTGAAGATACAGAGTTGCCTCTAAGATGAAGAATGCTGAAAAGGAAGGAACTGTGGAAGAATAAGTGAGAAAATCAACTTGGAATTTAAGCCTAATCTGGGATATATTATTCGCCAGCCAATCCTCCACCCCACCCCCACCACTGGTCATCCGAGACCAGAAACCAAAAAAACATTTGAGACAAGTAGAGGTGACAATGAGACCTTAAAATCAAATTAGTTCTTTCCTCACATAGACAATAAACATATTTTATGCGTTCTGATTCAACAGATTCCACCCTAGACTGGCCCCCAGTTAAGATCTTCATTAAGGTGAGCTACATTAAGGAGACAGTATGTAAATTAATCTGGCTTGGATTGGGGAGGGGGCAAAAATCAGACTGTGGTTGTTCTTTCCTCTAATCCAGGGGTGTCAAACTGTTGGCCAGGTAATTTTTTGTGGCCCACGATGCTCTGAAATAAAATGAAAATAGAAAAAATTGTTATGAAGAAAATAGCGCTTAGGGGAGATCGAGGCAATACTGTACACACAATTCCCTCGTTAACCCTGTAACTACTGAAGACGAGTATACACGTGGCCCAGTGCCTTTCCTGGGGGCCTGTGGGCGTGTATAAACGCGCTGACTCAGTTCCGGCGACGTTTGTAAATGTGATGTGGCCCGCATGAATCTTGCCTGTTGCACCAAATGGCCCGTGTTTTAATTGAGTTTGACACCCCTGCTCTAATCCAACCCGCATGAAAATGCCAAACCAATCCTCCCCCACCCAGCTTTTGGGTTACCCATCAGTTCAGTGAGCTTCGGGGCCCTCTATTATACCAGTCTATGGATGGCTCGATGTGGAGCTTCTCGACATTGGCATGCATCAGTTCAGCGTCTTTCATAGAGCTCACTCAAAATC
Organism: Craseonycteris thonglongyai; assembly: GCA_004027555.1. NCBI lineage: Eukaryota > Metazoa > Chordata > Mammalia > Chiroptera > Craseonycteridae > Craseonycteris > Craseonycteris thonglongyai. The sequence continues at coordinate 18,164 of PVKE010023983.1, read as the reverse complement.
CCCAGCCGCAGAAGGTCTGGGTACCGGGCATCCAAGCATCTCACTTTCTAATAAGCTTTATATTTGAGTTCAATACTGACATAGTTCATCTTACATACATGAAAACTAGTGACAACAGATATTAAACAGGATACACAGCTAATGCTAATTAGATATAGAGCTAGCCTCAACTCTACACAGTGGCCTCAACTCCAATCTCAGTCTCCTCTTGACCTCCTAGTTGCAGTAAATAAGCCTCCACTTCTTATATCATAAGTTAACAACGCCTCTGCCTGACTTCTGAGGTCCTTCTTAATACAGTACGTGACAACCAAACTCTCTCTCAGTCACACTCCTCTTGCTTCCCCAGGCCCCCTCTACTTAGCTAAGCAGCCCGCCTTGCTTTGTGCCTCCTCACATGTTGTCACCTGCACATGGAACATCCTCTATTCCCTAACCCCACCAGTTACCCCATTCATTCTTCAATTTTCTGCTCAGTCTCCACTTCTTCCTCAAAGGCTTATAGGACTATTCCACTCTCATCCATCTTCTTTTCTCCTCTAATCATACTTTAATCTTTATGGCAGAGCATGGACATTACCTAGACATTTTTAGACAGTGTCTGTAGCGGTTAATTTCGTGTACCCATTGGATACTAAGATAGATGGTTAAACATTCTTTCTGGGTGTGTCTATAACGTCGTTTCCAAAAGAGATTCACATTTTAAGTGGTGAATTGAATAAGCAGATGATCCTCCCCAGTGTGGGTGCTCACCAGCTACTAATAATTGGTTGAAGATCTGAATAGAACCAAAAGGCAGAGAAAGGTTGAATTCACTCTGTCTAACTGATTGAGCTGGACCACTGATTTTCTCCTGACCTACTTGCTCTTGATTCTCAAGTCTTCAGACCCAGTTTGAAATCTAAACCATTGGCTCCCTGGCCTTTAGACTCTCCCACCAGCTCTCCTGGGTCTGCAGCTTACAGACAGCAGATGGGACATCTCAAAGTCCATAATGTGTGAGCCACTTCCTTTAATCAATCTCTTTCTAGATATATGTGCTTGTGGGTGTATTCTAGATAGATAGTTATTTTATATACATAGTAGGTAGTTATATTTATACATCTATATCTATCAATCTCCCCCCCTCTTTATATATATACACACACACAGAGATATAGATATAGATGACAGAGATAGAGATGATAAAGGTGAAGATAGAGATAATAGGTGAGATTCAGAGAGAGATGATGATAGCTAGAGCTAGAGATAGAAATAGAGAAAATCTAGCCATAAATGCCTCTATTTTTCATATTAGATGGCTGGACACTTTCCAGACTGTGTGTGTGTGTGTGTGTGTGTGTGTGTGTGTGTAATATAATATACATATATCTGTATGTATGTGTGTATAAATATATATATATATATATATATATATATATATATATATATATATGTGTGTATATATGTGTATATATATGTATATGTGTGTGTGTGTGAACCAAAAGTAGGTGGACAGTAAATGATTTACTGTCCACCTACTTTTGGTTCACTGTGTATACATATACATCTGATTGGCTGTTTCTCTGGAGAAGCCTAACTAATACAGTAGCTGTTAGTTATTTCTTTTTATATTGTTTATATGTTTTTTAATTTTTTTCCAACTAGATTATGAGGTACCCAAAGTCAGAGCCAATTCTTTTTTTTTAGCATCTCTCACAGTACCTACCATGAAATAGTAGGAAATCAGCGGATATTTCCTGATTGCTTGCTACTATTCTGTTCTCATTACATTGCCAATTAATTTTTGCTTGTTCTGTTTTTAAGATGTAACCTTGTCAAATGAAGATTTTTTTTTTTAAGATTTATTTTATTGTTTTTGACAGAGACAGAGAAAAACAGAGAGAAGTGGGAGGGCCCAGAATAGTCTCCACAGTTGTACAGCATCAGTTTTCAACATGGTTTTGTTCCACATAGGTGGGCAGGGGCCACACAGGGTGGGAACAAAACTGGGGGCCTCCCACATGGGAGGCATGCCCCCATGAGCTGGGGCCAAACCAGGGGCCTCCTACATGGGAAGCTTGCTCCAGCGAGAACTGAACTGGGGCCTCCCACATGGGAAGCACAACCCAGTTCAGCATATGGGTCTGCACGGGCCAGAACCAGGACTCAATCCTCAGACCCCAGGACTAAAGTGAGAGCTTAACCCACTGAGCCATCCCAGCTTCCCCAATGAAGATTTTTTTTTAATAGCTTGAGAATCATGGGCAATGGGAATATTGGCCAAAGTTTATGAAGTATCAGCTTTATAACACATTTTTTTTAATCTTCCAGAATGATTTTTTTAATTGACCATTGTGCAGTAAGAAAAAAATCAATAATGACACATGTTATTTCTTCCATCCTACATGTCCATTAAAGGTTCTCTGGAGACTCTGCCCCAGGTTTCTTTGCTCTGACCAATATAGCAACCACTGATTTAAATAATCTGGCCATAGTGATGAACAGAACAAGAGCTCTAAAAAAGTCTCACATTGTCAACTGAATGTTCCGGCCTGAAAATGACACATTACTTCTACTCACAACTCAGTGAACAAAGTTGTTCACTAGACACCAACCCAACCACAAGGAAATACAAGCCTACTTTGTGCCAGAGGACGGAGAGCTGAAAATAAGTGATGAACAGCATAGATGGCCAGCCATGAACCTGGCAGTACTTTGACCTTGAAAATGTTAAACCTGCACGTGGAGCATGGGGAGCGGCTATAGGTGATCACTGTCCTAACTTACTGCCTTGATCCTCAGCTGGAGGGCCAGAGTCCAGCAAAGCTTCTTTTCAAAGTCCTTGTACAAAGAAGAGTTCCACTTTGTTATCCTTATTTAAGGATTCCTAGAGATGTGAAAATAACTGAATAATTCTTCAAAATTATAGCTAAATGTGAGTTCCTACACATCTTAGCCTTCAATATCACATGAGTCAAAATGATGTTCTCCCACTGGTTTGTCACCATGTTATACTTGGAGCAATGGAAGGCCTGACTCATAAGAAAGGCAAGACTTCCAAGTCATAGAGGTAAGAACTTGACCAAGAGGGATGTAATTTGTTCAGGAAGCAAGCAGACTAAGAGGAAATGAATAAGCTCATTGTGCAAAAACCATGTCTAATTCAAGATTTTGTGTGGCACTTTGCATATTACTGCTTTGAACATTTAACAAGTTTAATAATATCCTTGAACTTAATTCTTCTCCGACAGGCACATCTTAAAAGCTACCTTCAAATGTCATGCTAGAAAAACTATACTTACTGCTTAGTGTTATTTTTGACAAGTATCTGTACACTACTTGTAACATATAAAAAGTACTTATTTAATTTGCCTTTTCAATATCACAATGAAAAAAATCATAATCAAAGAATAAGAATGCATCTTTGAAGATTTTAATAAGGCCCGACCATTCATAGTATCTATGGGAACATCTCTATGTTCATCTTCGGATATCAGCACACGCTCCAGGACACACTCAGCAAGATTTTACTTGGCTCCTCTTTTTCACACTGTGGAAAATATCCACATACATCTTCTACATGCACTGACATTTCTCCCATAGAGTCTCCTTGTGTGGGACAGAATACTTTAATAAAAACTCAATTTATTATAGAGAATTTAAAAACACAGGTAGCTTTATAAACAACTGAGACTTTCATAAATTGCTACCTGCTGAAAGCACACAATAAAGGCCCTGTCATGAAATCACAGTGAGATAATAAGTTTTATTTAATAAAATTTGGTGACCAATTGAACACTTGTGTTAAGAATTATGCAATAAGAATGTCTTTGTATATTTCCTACCAGTCACTATGTCAGAAAGTGAGACTATAATATATTCCCAGCAAGACAAACTAGAGAATTCACATCCAAAACAAACATCTTGACATCTGTATTAAAAAGTCCAATTTGATGATTTGGTCACTCTCAGTGCAAGGCTCACATAGGCAAGACATCTGAAGATTCCAACATTAACTTTTTTAACTTTGGTGTATGAGTGACAGTACTGTCACAAAGCAGAGAAGAAAATTACTTTTTATGAATTCTTTTAAAATCAGGATCCTAATGTGTACATGATAATAGGACCTAAGAAATAAAAACAATAGGGCAAATGGTAGGTGGCTTTGTTAGGCTTAGGGCCATGGAAACCCCCATTTCTAATCTCATGAAGAGATATTTTTCAAAGTCACTTACACACAACAGCAACACAGAGATAAAAATCCTAGAACACACAGAATATTCTGGGATCACTCTGAGGTTATAAGGGACTTGCCATTCCATTCAGACGAACCCACTCTGCCGTCAGATAGCCACACGGAGCTTCTCAGAAAGCTTCAGCCTGTGCTATCTCAAACCAGTGTACTAGTCTCCAAAGATTCTAGAGGATGATACAGGCATAGAGGTTTTTAAGCTCAGTGGTTTGGAACCATCATGACATGTGGAGCCCCATGAGTAAGTCTAGCAGAAGAAGGTGGGGAAGAAAGGGAGCCTGCAAGGCACTGGAGTGTCCCCTAGCACAAAAAGTTGATGCCCAATTAGATTTAGAAAAAGTGACAGAGTTGATGCCCAATTAGGTTTAGAGAAAGCTCTTCTCTGTAAACCTCAATTACCTGTGATGCCTTATGACATTCAGCATTTACAAAGTATAATTACACAATAGTGTCTGACATTTAACGTCTATGGATAATTTAAAAGACTTCTACTTCAAAAAGGCTGCTCATGAGCAACAGTAATCACTTCAATTAGCTTGGCACCATTACAATGTAACAAGACCATTTGACTGCCTATTAGAACCAGCCAAGCTCTTCAAGTGTGTTAATTTAGCAGTCATTGCTAATTTCTAAGCTTTGCTACATTTGCATAGGAAAACACAGCCCTTTAAGAAAGATAGGAAGTTTCATTCCTGCACAGGCTTCCTATTCTTAGAGGGGCTTTTTATATTTTCACATTAAAAAAACAGAAACATATTTGAAACGTGGGCATCCCTAAATAGTACTGGGTAAGATAAGACTTTGTCAAATTTAAGCAAGATGGTCGTTCTCCCAGTTTCATATCATTTATCTGTGTGTGGGTATACACATAGACATACGTGTACACATAAGTTTATGGTATATAAACATATATAGCATAAGACATAGGCAACATGTAACATATATTAAATATTACATTATAATACCTTATATACTTATATAGTATTTAATATATTATAAAATATATAGACTATCCAATATATAATATGTATATTATAATGTATAAAAATCAGCTGGGCAAAATTGGGGTTAAAAAAAAAGCACAAGTTTTGGCCTCCAAAAAATTGTCCATGGCAAGTCATTCTGCTAGAACTAAAGTTAGGGACCTTGTCTCAGTTACTATTTTATTGTTATTGTTATGCTCTTTGTTGAGAATACCTTGCATAAATAAATGGGCTTTTTAAAAATCATATTCTTATACATGAATGTAATTTGCTTCTCACCACAAAGAATCTCTATTTTACAAAAGAGAAAAGTTGCGCAATGTGTCGCAATATACAGTCACACACACACACATACCCCTAAGATTACAAGTCAGGCCTTTTGACTTAAAGGTCAATAAAAATGTATTAAGTATGCTCTATGACCAAGCATCATTAGGTACTAGAAACCTTTAAGTAGAAAAATCTTGTAAAATAACTATTGGAATTGTCAGGACTTGTCAGGAATCCTCATCTAGTGCTCTTTTGCCAGGGTGCACTAATCTTTCCTAGCTGGGGTTCTCCTGGCTCTAATCTCTTTGGGTACTTACCTAATACTTTTTAGCTATTAATATTTAGGAAGGTGTATTACATTCCTAATATATAATTATTATGTTGAAAAATACTTCAAAGATTCCTATTTTTTAAAACAAGATACAATTCACATACCATTAAATTCACGTTTGCAAAGTGTAGAATTCAGTGATTGTTATTATCTTCACAAAGTTGTGCAATTATGACCACCATCTAATTCCAGAATATTTTTTAACCCAGTAAAAAAGGAAAAAAGAAAAAACCCATACCGATTAGCAATCACTAGCACTACCTTCTCTCCCAGACCCTAACAATTACTAATCCACTTTATGTCTCCGTGGTTTTGCCTATTATGGACATTTCATATAAATGGAATCAGATCATTTATGAGCTTTTCTGTCTTGCTTCTTTCATTTAACATAAGGTTTTCAGGGTTCATCCATGCTATGCAATGTATAAGTACTTCATTCATTTTTATAACTGAAAAATAATAATAATATTCCATGATATGGCTCTAGTCTCCCATGTTTTCTTTATCCATTCATTAGTTGATGGACATTTGGGTTGTACCAACTTTGGGGCTGTTATGAACAATACTATTAATATTTGTGTACAAGTTTTTTTGTGTGGGTGTTTTCATTTATCTTGAATATTGCCACAAAGTGGAATTGCTGGGTCATATGATAAATCTATTTTTAACCATTTAAGGAATGACAAATTATATTGTCAAAGAGATTGCACCATTTTACATCCCCACCAGTAGAATGAGAATTACAAATTCTCCTCATCTTTTCCCCACACTTGTTATATTGTCTATCCTTTTTCTTACAACATCCTAGTGAGTATGAAGTAGTATGCTATTGTGACACAGGGTGTCTTTCCATTTATTATTTTTTTATTTATTTCAACTTACAATGTTTTATAGTTTTCAGTGTACAAAGAACATGCCTTCTCCCCTTGGCCAGGAAATGGACAACTCTGCTTTAGCCTTCACTTCCTGCTTGCACAAAGACTCAAGGTCAGCCAGAGGTGAAAGTTTAGAGTATTCTTAGATCTTTACTGTTCATGTGTAGAGCCCTCAGTATGCAAACAGCCTATACCTACATGGTGCCTTACAGATTCCCAAGAATATAACAGTGTTTTTCAAAGCCCAATGGGCATTTCATTCCCCAGTTTTTCCTTTCATGCATTTTGTTATCTTATTTTTTTCCCCCAATGATTATCACCATCTCAGGCAACCTCAAAGCTAAATTATTGCCCCTAAATATTTTTGACAATTGCATTTGAAAAAAGACTTTAATTACTGAATTAACTCAGAGTCAGAACAAATAAAGGTAGCCTTGCAAATGGGGTACTCCTAGACAAGTCAAATAATAACGATTTTCTAAGAGTGAGGCTTAGAAGCAATGCCTAGTACCTTCCATCCCCTCCAATGTCTTTCTAGCTACAGGTTTTCACTGTGATTGTGGGTTACTGTCTTTAAACACTACCACAGAGCTCAAGAGAGTGGATGGAAATAAGTCAAGTAAAAATGTCACAAAGATTACTGTTCTTACTGCGATTCAGTCTCAGATTGCTCTTCAGATTGCTGCAAGATTTTGGTTACTTTCTAGAGTTCTGAAAAGTTGATTCTAGCAATTTTTTCCAGTTTTCTCATTGCTTGGAGAAGAGAATTTTTGGAGATCCTTTTTTAACTGAACTGGGGGCCTCACCGCTTTCGGAAAGCACATCCCAGTTCAGCATGTGGATCCGCACAGGCCGGGGCCGGGATTCGATCCTCGGTCCCCAGGGCTGCAAAGCGAGTGCTTAACCTGCTGAGCCATCCCGGCTTCCCTCACAGAGATCCTTGTTCTATAATTTTCACTGAGGTCACTCCAAATATTTCTCTTTTCTAACAAAAACACAAATTCCTCAATGTGATTCAAATCTTTCTCCAAATTACACCTTAGTCAAACTCACTTTCTCCTACTCATCCGACTTCAATTATGTGAACTTTCTACTCCAACCAAATTAGTTTTCTTTCTGTCACCTGAATATCTGATGTTCATCCCTGCCTAAGGCCTTTTTACATTGTTTTCTTCACTTGGATAGTCACTACCGCTCACACCTGATCATCGTAATCCCATCTAGCCATTGAATCCTGCTCATATCTTCAGGTTTCTTGAGCACTTCTCTGCCCACAAAGGTCTCTTCTTTCTATTTTGATGAAACCTAGGTCTCTTACATTGATTTTATCTGATGATTTTATACTGTATACTGCTCATTTTTCATGGGTTATGTCTTGTCTAACATATAAGACTTTAAACTACTTGAGGTTGAATTCATCTTACAATTTCATACTAAATTATGATTACTCCACAGATTTTCAGTGAATTTGACAGAGGTAGACCAAGTTTCTTTAAAATTGGTATATAGCTACCTTCAAATTTTTACTTTTCTACTTGTACTTTCCTAACAAAAGTTTGCCTCTGGGCTCAAATTTAATGCAGTGGCATTCCTTATCTGCAACATAAGAAGTGAAGATTTTAAAATAGCAGAATTGTTCCAATTGACCCTTTCTGTAGTGAGTTTCAGGAAACAGTAGCATTAGACAAAATTTTGAAAAATATATGAATAAAAGTGAATTTTCCTCAGTTTCCCAAATAGAAACACATGGGAAATGGATGAGCATTTTCTTTACACTGATTTTATCAACCTGGGTATGGAATATTTAATATAGTTGAGTTTTTTCTTTCTTAATTTTATTATGTGTACCCTGGGACTTACTAATTATACAGTAAATTCAAACAAATTTGCTTACTTATACATTCTAATAATAAGAAACAAGTATGTGTTTAATGCTCTGTAGAACACCTACTACATGGCAGTTAAATAAGAGATAATAAATAACCTTATCAATATCATTAATAATAACAATGAAAAGAAATTCTCATCACTGAGATTCCCTATGCCTATCACATTCAAATCTCAAGTTATCATGGCATTATTTCCATAAACTTGGACTAACATGTCCCTGATTTCACTTCTATTCTTGCCACATTTAACAATATATTTGATGTTTGCGTGTTGCTTTATTTCAAGCTCTTACATTCTCATGATGGCACATGAAAACAGGCAACAACAATAATGAACACCACTCAGCAAGACACTACCACACATTGACATGAACACAGCTGTGAGACACTAATATACCAAGGTTATGAAACTTTACGAAGCTGTTTGTAGAGTGCTACCAAAGAAAGCACACAATGGCAAGTTTGCAAACTTAATTGTCAGGCCTCATGTTTGAAGAGGAACCACCTCAGAACATTCCATTCCACTTTTCTGATTTGCTATTTTCTTTATTAGTCACCACTGACTGGAACACAATGCATCTTAATTATTTGTTTGTGGTATGTTCCCCACAATTAGAATATAAACTATATATGATTATGGATTTGGGTCTCTTTTGTTCACTGCTTTATCTTCAACATCTACATAGTGCCTTGCAAAGAGTAGGTGCCTAAAAGATGTTGAATCAAAGAAACAAACAAACACAAAAATGAGGGTTGATCTATAAGAAGGTACTCAAGATAAGCTCAAATGCCTTAAGGGACTAGACAGGGGAAAGCGAATGTGAGAATAGAACAGTAGGGAGTGGTGAGGCTAGGGTATGAGGGCATGACAGACACTTCCAGCAACACAGCAGACAGGACTCACATGAAAGAACAGAGTAGCCCTGCTCTCATACACAATTTGTAAAGCTACACTCAAAGCCATAACAGTACAATGGAGGGGTACGTTGGCCCACAGAGTTATCAGAAAAGATGTGGGCTGTAGGGCCAAGGGCCAGTCTCTTTTTAAGGCCAACCCAGGAATAAGAGCATGGCTTTAAATGCATTTTAACTGGAGAAGGAAAAAATCACCTTGAAAACGATATGAGTCTTGAAGTGTTGTTTCATCTGTGAAATTGGAAATTAAAAAAAAACAAAAAAAAAAAAACAGAAATAAAAACTTCCACTGTCCTACCACTAAGAAAAAGTAACTACCTAGTTAGAGGTCTAAACTGTCCCATAAGCGTGAAAGTAAAATATGACAGTTTCCTACTCAGAGATGTTTTCTGTCTGAGAAAAACATGGAAGTATGTACATAGGTAAAAAGAAAACTGGGGATGCCGGGGTAGCTCTACGGGTTGAGCACTTGCCTTGCAACCACAAGGACCACGGACCTAATCTAGGCCCCAGTCTGTGGGCTGAGCTGTGGCACAGCTGATAACCGCCAGATGGCAGGGAAGGTGCTCACCTCCCATGTGGGAGGCCCCCAGTTTGGTTCCTGCCCTGCGCAGCCCCTCATCCACCTGTGTGGAATGAACCTATGTCAACTAACGATGTACAACTATGGAGACTGCTCTGGGCCCTCCCTCCTTCTCTCTTTCTCTCTTTCACCCTCTCGCCTTCTCTCAAACAATAAAATAAATCTTAAAAAGAAAACTGATCCTAAACATAGAAAAATGTGAGAAGCAAAAATGAGCAAAGAAATTGATAGACAAGTTAAAAACTAAGCAGGAACTGATAGTAAAAATAATATTAACTAATTCAAAGAGTTTTTCTTAAATAGAAACTAAACTAGATAGAATGCAGTGAAGAGGGAGAAATTAAAGCATTCTAGACAAGAGTGAAGGTGGGAATGCTCGGGGAAGCTTGGGACCAAGGGCGTTGGGAATGAGGCAGGCAATCGTGTTCCAAGGAGAGGATACTGCAAGCATGAGAGTAAAGGAAAAACTCATAGAAAACAGCCAGGACAGAGAGCAAGGGGCAAGGAAGGAAACAGCGAACCCCTGAAAGTCTCTGAACAGGGCAGAGACGTGGTAACTGCAACAGGTGGTGAGGAGGCTGCCACAGCAAATCACCCACCGCTGACCAGGGAGCCTGGGCAGCAGAAGGCAGAGCCTTTTGGAGAAGCAAGACAAGGTTTTCACTAGTGAAATACTGGGCTGTGTTATCACCAGTGATGAAACACGGGTGTACCAATACGACCCTGAAACAAGGTATCCAAGTGCACAACGGAAGTCGCCCAATTCTCCACAACCACAAAAATTCCGTCAGAAGGGAAAGCTGGGATGGCTCAGCGGGTTAAGCGCTCGCTTTGAAGCCCCGGGACCAAGAATCGAATCCCGGCCCCAGCCCATGCGGACCCACGTGCTGAACTGGGGTGTGCCCCCAGTTCAGTTCTTGCCGGGACCTATGTGGGAGGCTCCCGGCCCAGTTCCTGCCCTGCACAGCCCCGTGCCCACCTGTGGAGTGAAACTATATGGAAAACTAATGTCAACTATGGAGACTGCTCTGGGCCCTCCCCCTTCTCTCTGTCTCTCTCTGTCTCTGTTTCTCTCTGTCAAAAATCAATAAAAACAAAATCTTAAAAAAAAAAATTCTGGCAGTCCAAATTAAGAGTCAACATGATGTTGCTAACTGTTTTTGACATCAGAGGAGTTGTTCATTATGAATTCATACGAACTGGACAAACAGTCCACCAAATTGACTATTTAGAAGTGCTGAAAAGGCTGTGTGAAAAAGTGAGACTAAAACGACCTAAACTTTTCATCAAAAACTCATGGTTCTTACATCACAACAATGCACCAGCTCACACACCACTGTCTGTAAGGGAGTTTTTGGCCAGTCAGCAAATTATTGTAACGCTCTCCTCAGTCTCCTGATCTAGCCACCAATGACTTTTCTCTTTACCTGAAGATAAAGGAAATATTGCAAGGAAGATATTGTCACAGTATTCAGGACACCAAGGATAACACAATGATGACTCTGACAGCCATTCCAAAAAAGAGAATTCCAAAATTGCTTTGAAGAGTGAACTAGGCACTGGCGCCCATGCACAGCTTCCCACGGGGAGTACTTTGAACGTGACCACAGTAATATTCGGTAATGAAATATGTAGCACTTGTTCTAGGATAAGTTGCGAACTTAATTGTCAGTCCTCGTATAATCCTGATTTGCTTAGCATTTTACAGTTTATAATATAGTCCCATATATGTTTTCTCTTTTTATCCTCATCACAAGCCTGTAAGTAGGGGGCTATTATCTCCACGTGAAAGAAAATCTCACAGGACCAAGGCCTGCTCTAGACCCAGCCGGAATCATTTGTGCTCTGTGAGGTAGTTTTCACTCACCATGCTTGTTACTCACTGTTGCATCCTGAATACCTAATGCATTACCTGGAATATAGTCAGAACTAAAATAAATGCTAAATAGCTTACATGGTTTAATATACTTAATGTTTAATATGGTCAAGGAAATAAAAGAATTAAAAGCACATGATACAGCATTCTGGATTAAGAAGGCAGATTGGATATATAACTCTACTTTTGTTTCCTTCCAAAACCAAAATCATACTGCAGAATCCTTACAAATCCAAGGAACAAGCACTACTGCCTAGTTCTGGAACTGGAGGCTGAGAGTTGGGGAGGAAAAGGGGATCCATAAGAAAGGAGAGTTGTGTGAAAACTGTTTGAAACTCAATTAGTTCCTAGATCTCCACCTCCTCCCCCAAGCCACTGCTCTTCACCAATCCTGACAAAGGTCTCCAGGTTTACTCTCTGTGTAAGACAAAGGGTCTCTGAAGTGGAAGACAGCCAGGTATGGTTGAGGACCTGAGTACTTTACCAGAAGTATACAGATTATCTGCTATACATATGTAATGCTGAGAACTTCTGCCTCCTTACACCAGATCCCAGCACCACCCTGGAGGAACATCAGCAGCCAGAGTCTTAGCTAACAGATAGGAGACGTGGGGGGGAATGTGAACTACCCAGAGTAAAGACCTAAAGAAAATGACAGCAGGGGTCCCACAGCAAACAATTCTGTCACATTACTCCTTGGAAGAAGCTCAAAGTCAATAATTTCCCCCATTCCTCACATGCTCAGAGCTTCTAATTCATTTCTCAGTACCTTACAATAAATTATGAGCAAGCAACCAAGGATTAGCGGATAATTGAAGGAAAACTTTAAAATGGAAGAAAGAATGTAAAATAAACAAGCAATAATAACTGGAGGAAGTGTAGGCTTTCCAGGGAATACCTATGAAATTTTTAAAGCCATCCTTAATATTTTTAGAGAAATAAGAGGATCTATTGAATTCATTAAAGGAAAGGTGACTCTAACAAAAAAATTGAAAAACTCTCCAGAAGAATTTTACAAAATGTCATATATTGAAGAAATCAGAGTTCATAACTAATTAGACTACCCTTAAATTTTTCTTTAATAATTTTTAAATTTTATGAATTCTTAAAAGCCAAGTAAAGAGGTTCATTTCCATTCCCTAGATGGAGAATGATCAGAAAGTCTGGAAAAGATCAGAAAGATGATAGGGTAACCATAAATCCCCATTTACCTTGAACAATTCCGTGTTTTATAGGGTCACCCCACTGATGAGGCACCCCTGTGCTAACAGGGATGATCACCACAATTTCCACCCCAAAACTTGGCCATTGTGCCTTCAATAAGGACTGAAGCTCTCTGCCCCTTGAAGGATATTGACTTTGTAATCATAGGCTTTTGTCTCATTCATAATAGTGTCATTTATAAATTATTTACCATTATAAACAGTAAAAACCACAGTCTCAAATTATAAAAATCTCAAAAAAGACTCACAAACGCAAAAATTGTCAAAGAAAACTCATAAACATGTTGCCTTAAAATAACTAATATTGGGGGGAACCGAGATGGCTCAGTGGGCTAGGCGCTCACTTTGTAGCCCCGGGGACCGAGGATCAAATCGCGGCCCCGGCCCAAGTGAACCCATATGCTGAACTGGGGAGTGCCCCCAGTTTGGTTTTCACAAGGGTGAGACCCCGGCCCAGTCCCTGCCCTGTGCAGCCCCGCGCGCACCTGTGGAATGAAACTATGTGGAAAAACCAATGATGTGCAACTATAGAGACTGTTCTGGCCCCTCCCCCTTCTCTCTGTTTCTGTCTCTGTATCTCTCTCTCTGTCAAAAACAATAAAAAAATCCTTAAAAAGAAAAAAAAAGAAAAGAACTAATATTAACCTCAGAAGAACAAGTATCACAGCCTGCCATTGTACCATATACAGGTGGAAGCCATGTGCTCTGAAAACTGTAACAGTATCACTGCTCTGCCATTGCACACTGCAAACCATGTGCTCATAATCAAGGCCAAGATGTCTTTAAAACATCCACGGTTCAAACTGGTTTCTTCAGCTCACTAAAAATCAAAAAGGACAGAGGGAAAAAAAGAGAAAGTAGAACATTTTATAGAAGGTTTGCAGTTCTTTTTTTTCTTTTTCTTTTTCTTTTTCTTTCTTTCTTTTTGTTTTGTTTTGTTTTGTTTTGTTTTGTTTTGTTTTGCTAGAAGAACCAACTTTGATTCTCAATCAAAATAACCCTGCACAGTAGACAAAGAAGAATTTATTATTTGGTTAAGGTTTATTTTATTGTTTTGAGAGACAGAGAGAAGGAGGAGGGCCCAGAGCAGTCTCCATAGTTGTACGTTATCAGTTTTCTACATAGTTTCATTCCACACAGGTGGGCAGGAACCATGCAGGGCAGGAACCAGGCCAGGGCCGCCCCCATGGGAGGCACACCCCCTAGAGCTCACCCTGGCAGGAACCAAACAGGGGACTCCACCACAGGGGAAGCACATTACATTTCAGCACATGGGTTCACACGGGTCAGGGCCGGAACCGGTACTGGATCCTCAAACCTTGGAGCTACAAAGCACTCAACCTGCTGAGCAATCCTGGCTTTCCCAAAGAAGAATTTATTATTGTTTCCATTTTACAGATAAGAAAAATGAGATTCAGAGCCTTGATGGCTTTTCCAAAATTACACAACTAATATGCTTGGAAGCTAAAACCCTCCACCAATTCTGATCCTAGATGTGGCATTCCAACTATAATCTGCTACCACTTTCATAAGTCATACCACAAAAATGAGAGTTTGGGAAACCTAGCTACTGTTAAGAGTCACCAGCGAGACTATTCAAAGTCCTGTCCAGCAATGTCACTAGCAACACTGAATCATAGGTTCTTAGGCAAATCAACAGAGGTCTGTGTAATCAGTTTCCCTGTTCAGCAATTATTATAAAAATATTAACTAATATCTTCTTTTAACACGAGTGGCATTATGCAAATAGGAGGATATATTATGTAGTGCTTGTCAATTAAATTCATTAACTAGATGTTTATAATCCTATTTCAGTGTGACAGGAACAATTTTGGAATCTTGGTGTTGTTCCATTTGGACATAAAAGGTTTTCAGATGGTTCTCTTTTATCACTTAGATTTTTCATTCTGTCAGAGAATGCCTGCCTGCTCACTTTCCTCAAGTCAGGACCATTCTAAAGAGATTCTTAATATAACTGATATTATAGGATGGGCATTGCACCTTGAGGGAGAAGGAATCCTTCTTGGGCAAGCTCAACAAACTTGCCTTCTCACTATGTCCATGCTAGAGTTGCTTACACAATTCTTTTTCAGCATCTGTTAGAAAATCATAACCCTATTCTTCCAATGAATCCTACCAAGACCTGTTCAAACATAACAGAAATAGTTATACTGTTACTTTTTGAAGAGGTTATGCAGTGAAATGTCAACAACATGAGAAAACTTCATCTTGTGACTTCCTTGGAAGGCAATCATTATAGTTATCAGGTACGACAGCCAGTCCTGGGATCATTCTGAACAACATCCAAAGTCAGCACTTACTCCTCTATACTGTCACAGAAGAGTGTTTCTCCCTTGGTGCGATGCACTCTCATTACCGTTTTGACCACTTGGTCAACCCTGGAAGTTTTCATCCCTTTTTCTTGACCAATCATAATCTAGCCTCCATTTCACCCCTTGCCCAATCAGTGATTGGATGAGGATATGGGTGTGTGATACCAGCCTGTATCCTGACTGTATAGACCAAGTTTATCTAGCCTGCAGCCCAGGATGGCTTTGAATGCAGCCCAATACAAATTCTTAAACCTTCTTAAAATATTATGAGACTTCCTGTGATTGTTTCATCAGTTATCATTAGTGTTGTGTATTTTATATGTGGCCCAAGACAATTCTTCTTCCAATGTAGCCCAGGAAAGTCAAAAGTTTAGATACCCCTGGTATAGACAATCTCAAAAGGACAATCCGTTTCCATTTAAGTGGTTAAATGGGATCACTGTGCCCTGGAGCTCCAGTGACCACTTTTCCTGGCTACATGGGGAAGGTTGTTTACAGATGGAGAAAAATGAGCCAACACAATGCACTGATCTTCATGAGCTACTACAACAAAATACCAAACAACAGACATTTGTTTCTCTCAGTTCTGGAAGCTGGGAAATCCAAGATCAAGATAGAAGCTTGTCATCTTGGCCTATGGGTGGCTATCATCTCAATACCCTCAGATGACCTCTTCTCTGTGAGTGTGAAGAGCGGGAGGGAGAGGGAGAGAGAATACATACGTGCTCTGGTGTTTCATATAAGAACATGATCCTATGAAGATCAAGGTCCCACTCTTGTGACCTCAATTAACCTTAGTTACTTCTTTAGAAGATCCAATTCCAAATTCAGCAACTCCGAAAGTAAGGACTTCACTATATGAATTTCAGGAGGACACGCATATTTAGTCCATAGCGACACACAAAATCAGATTCTAACAGAACTAAGAAACAGTTACACAGCTAAGTTTCATGTCCCTGGCTCCAGGCCTCATGGCCAAATTTCCTACAGCTAATTTTTTAAGTCTGTGTGCCACTCTGCTGTTTTTCCCAGACATATAAATGGGATCCTCCCTTTAAAACCAAGACTCTATTTAGTTGGGTATCTGTTGATACCAATTAAAATATTTCTGATTAATATGTTGGATATATTGACAATCAAAATATGGAATCTCCAAGCAAGGACTATAAGCATGCTGGCTTCAGTGAATGAACACCATCTTGCACCAGAAAGAAACTAGGATGGCCAAGAAAAACATTACCCAACATCCATTTTCATACTTGGCAGCAGTCCCTATTGAAATTAAAACTCAGCACTACTTTCCACATAAGTGATGGAAAAACTGAACTCTCGTTTTTCCTTTCTCTTCTGAAGCAACAACTGAAGGACGTTGTGTATAAGACTCAGAAGCATCGAAGCTCAAATTTTGGACCTCCTTCTTGTGCTATTTGTAAGTTACTCAGTGTATCTGAACCTCAGCCCTCTTGCTTCAATAAGGAAAATAACGACATCTACCACATAAGGATGATATAGAAAGAAATGAGAGAATGTGTATGAGGAGCCCACCACTGTGCCCAGGAAATCAAGATATACTGCCTACTCCTTGCACAAATATTTAGATTCCGCCACTACTGATGCCCATCCATCATGAATGGAAAGAGCCAGGAGCACTCTAGTTGCCTTACCTGCATCTAAAAGTCCCTCTGTGGGAAATTCCAGGCCTCCCTGTATTCCCAGGGTTCAGGAGAAGAGGCCAGGCAGGCCTCAGAACAATAGCATTGTTCATTCTCCTGTTGGAGAATGCTAGGGCTGAACACACAACCTTTCACCCCAGTCTCTGTAAGTCAAGTCTAAATTCAATTACTGTGAAATTAACTAAGCATTAAACAAAAAAAAAACCAACCCGGTAGTCATCACTGCTAATTAACTGGTTCCCAATCGCTGTGGCTGCCTGCCTTTCAGCAGTGGGCTGACAAGGAGAGCTGTCAAGCACTTGCCGTGGGGTAGGCTTGAGCTGCCGAGACTTGATTTGAACTGACAAGGCACTGCAAGCTAATATCAGAGCCCTCTTTAGGCAACTCATGTGACACTGGCAGGGAACTCACAGACTGAGCAAGACAGTGGATACAAGGACTGGCCTAGACTCCAAAGAGACAAGGTGTGGTGGGGACCATTCAAAAAAGAAGGTGATGGCCCTAAAAGAAAGTGATGTAAAGAGTGATTAGTCAGGTTGTGAATAGATTAAAATGGCAGCATTATGCTAGCATCATCTTGATAAACTCATGATTTATCAGTAGTGTAGAAATTTAGTAAATATTGGTAAATATTAGTTGGATGGATGGATACATTTCATAAAATAAGAGGAACACTCTTTCATTTCCATTTCTCAGTTTTCTTTTTTTAAAGAACTTACAAAATTCTATTTTTTTCTCCTCCAAAAAAACCAATTTGTTTAATACCTATTGAGAAAGGTGTTCTTGCCAAACTCTGAACGTAGCAGTCCCAGGCTCTCTACTTCTCATCTCATACAAAGTGGAAGGGACATATTTACTGACTTATTTAAATAGACATGTATGGGTCTGTCTCTGCCTGTCAGATATAACAGGGCAGTGGCCACATCTGCACAATTTACTAAGTAGAGTGACCACTTACATCAGGGGACACAGGCAAAGA
>PVKE010023982.1:0-24200 GCA_004027555.1 Craseonycteris thonglongyai | reverse complement strand
CAATTGTCTCCTTCTGTATCAATCCTTTTACTTGCCAAATAAATGTAATAGAACTAGCCGCATGTATTGCAGACCTTGTTCAGGGGAAAGCAGAAGAACTAGAGTTAGAAATTTTGAAACTTAAGAACGATATTTTGCTAAAATCCTTAATATCAGAGGACTTATGGAACATAGTCGACAAAGAAAGGTTCCCATTTTTAAAACAAGCGGCATATAAAATCAAATCGTTTTTCGGGTCAACGTATTTATGCGAATCTTTGTTTTCAAACATGAATTTAATAAAATCACGATATAGATCTCGACTTACCGATGAGCATCTTAATAATTGTTTGCTAACAGGGTTGTCGTCATACTCTCCTAATTACGAGGCACTGGTCAATGAAATGCAATGCCAAAGATCACACTGACAGATTGGTTTTTTTTATATTTTCTTTTATGTTTTTTTAAATGGTTTTATTATACGTGTGTTTTTTATTTACTTTGTATTATGTTTTGTATATATGTTTCTTTGTGTGTATATAATTTGTACAATAAATTTATTTTAAAATTATTTTTGTTTATTATTTTTTATTCTTGTTCAATAATAAATATACTTAGAAATAGCTGGTGCCCGCTGCCCTACCGATATTTTAGAATGCACCCTAGGGTATAAAAAGGTTGGGAACCCTGTTTTAGAAGAAAATTGAATTAACTGTTTTACCATAAAGTTATGTGAAGAGATAGTTGTTTTCAGGGCAGTAGTCCTCAATTAGTTTGTGTATAGATCCCTTTGAGACTTCAACAAAAGCTGGGAACTTTCTCTATAGTAAACTACATTTTGCAATTTTCAGTTTTAGGAGGTCTCAGATTCCCTAAAGTCCACCCATGAGTAGCAATGTAAGGGCCCCTGGTCTACACGGTGACTTACCCTGCTCTACCCAGCTGGCTTATTAATTCCATTGTGTTTTTGCCCACGAAGCTCATAGGCCATCCAAGGGCACTTTTCCATCTGTCTCAGCTGGGCCCCAAACTGGGATCATGGATGACCTTTAAATGCAATAAATTTAAAAACCATGACTCAGCGTGAGCACTGATTTGGCCCCAGTACTTGAGAATTAAATACTGTGATTTTCAGAGGGAACTATGAGGCTTCTACAAACAAAATACTCAGCTAAAATGGGCTTTAAGCTATTGTTAATTTTAAGGAGATCTTCACAGTGAAGTTAAAAAGTCTTATTTAGAAAGCTGGAGGAGCAACCTCCTGAAGGGTCTAGGATGGCTCATGCTGACCTGGTCAGTGTTTTCTGGCCACTGAGCTACCTCAGGGTCTGTTTGGGCTGAGGAAACCTTCCCTCCTTTGTGGTCTGGGACACATAGAAACAGACTGTCTGGCTTTTTTATTGTCTTAGAGATTTTATTGGTTACCTGGGGATCAGGCACAATCCTGAGACAAACTGACACAGAAAGAAAAGCTTTCTTACGGCGTTTATGAGCGGAACTTCCCCTGTCCCTCTGGCATCTCCTCCTGCCACCATGGCAATGGATAGAGGATGAAGGTTTAGTGCTCTCTTGTTTGGGGAATCTTACTCTCTAGCTTGAATTGTGTACCTCTGCACCCCCCATTCAGATGTTGAAGTCCTAACTCCCAGTGCTGCCAAATGTGACCTTATTTGGAGACAGGGTCATTGCGGATGTAATTAGTTAAGATGAGGTCATTAGGGTGGGCTCTAATCGGATATAACTGGGTCCTTATAAAGAGAAGATTTGGATGCAGACACTCACACAGGGAGAATGCCATGTGATGATGAAGGCAGATTGGGGTGATGTGTCTACAAGCCCAGGGAGGTCAAAGATGGCCAGCACACCCGCAGAAGCTCAGGGGCTGGCCTGGAACTGGTTCTCTGCAGTGCTCGGAGGGATTAACTCTGCTGAAGACTTGATCTTGGACTTCAGACTCCAGGACTGTGAGACTGAGATGACACATCTGTGTTGTTCAAGCCTCCTAGTTTGTGCTGCTCTGTTACAGCACCCTAGTAAATGAATACGGAAATGCTTCAGGGCCCACAGAAGCTGAGGAGCCCTGGGCTGGGGCTCTGTGCAGACGCCCTCTTTCAGAAGAGAGTCGTTAACCACCTGTAGGCTGCCATTGGCTCCTCTCTGTGCCTTTGTGAGAATTAGGACAAGGGAGCCTCTGTTGGCAGACACGGACTGCAGGGCTCATGGCCCTACTCACAGAGAGCAGGTGAATTAGGAAACACGCTCCTTCCTCCAGGCAGACGATGCCTTACCAGATGGCACACCTTTGTGATCAGATAAGCGTTGGATTGCGGATCCCAGTGGTCCTCCTGCAGTGAGAAACGTGCACAAACACACATGGCAGCTCTGATTGCTCTTTGCAGCCTTAGTTTGCATCTGCCTCTGCGACTGTTAATGCACTGATCCCATTTGACTGGGGGATTTGTCCTGTTGCCCAAGGATGGCAGTGAAGGCCCAGAGCTGTGGATAAGAGGTGCTAAGTGCCCCCATTCTAAGGCCAAGCTTATCCGCAGGGCATACTGAGTGGTGCCTATGGAGAACTGGCTCTCTCTCTCCCCACTGCCCTCAGTATCAGATCACCAGGAGGAGGAGAGGTCATCAACCGTTGGGAGCAGAGTACTTGTGGGGAGACATTCCTGTAGAGGACAGAGGTGCTTTCCCTCCTGGAAGCCAGGGTGGGGCGTGCAGGAAACCCCTCCTGATGATTAGGAGCGTCTAGAAGAGAAGAGTGGAGTCTCAGCAGGCCTGAGCATTAGCTGAGCTGCAGAATGGACCTGCTCCTGGGGCCTGTGCCTGGAGCAGTGCGAGTGGGGGTGCTTAGCTCTTGGGGAAACTGTTCCAGGAGACTGGAAGCTCTACCCTCCCCACTCTCCCCCATCTTCCGTCTATAACTGGAGGGGGACTGAGGGAGGGCAGGAGGCAGGTCTGTTCTGGGCTCTCACTCCCGGAGCTCCCTCCCGCAAGGCTGTCTCCCTGAACACCCTTCCCACTCCCAACAAAGGGTGGGGTTTCCTAAGCCAGAACTACTCCCGGACAGGACTTACGCCCAGCGGATGCTCCCAAAGGCAACCACAGTGGGCAGGCTTCACTTTTTGAAAGACCAAGGGTTTTGTCAACAAGAGACCTGACGACACCATTGGACCCGAGTCGCCCTCCTCTGAGGAGATGGCCCCAGGCCACGTGTTGCACGGGGAGCGCAGGGCCACCGATCGCCCTCCCCCAACAAGGTCTGGAATTGGGTCCAGTCCCCGCCTTAGAGCTTTCCCTGCACAACCCAGAATGTCACGTTAGGGCGCAGTAGTACACCCTCGTCGCCACTAGATGGCGACCCCGTGTAAAGGTAAAGCGACGGGCGCTGGGCCGCGTTAGGCTGACCAGGGACGGCGGGGCAGCAGCAGCACAAACAGCTACAGCTCTGCCTGCGCGTGGAAGCTCGTGGAATTGCTCCACAGTCCTGCACGTCGCGGCTCCAAAACCAGGGGCTCGGGGTCGGGATGAGTGCTTTAAGGCACAAGAAAAAAAGGCCTGTGAGCGAATTTTCTGCGGCCGATCACACCTCGCGATTGAGGCCGGTGCACGCTGTCCTGAGGCTCTGCTGGGCTCGGCGCCTTTGCTCTGAACCAGGGGAGACTAGGCTGTGTAAAGCCTGTATTTTTACCTCATTCCAAAGGAAAGTGTTAGTCCTACAGGAAACAGTGCTTGTGCTTAAAACGTTGCTGACCTATTTAATTGAATGCATTAAATAACTTCATTTTTGTAAAAAAAAAATCATAAGTACTTATTTTAATTAGATTATTAAAAAGTGCTTAGAAGCACACAGAATAGACCAAACTTTAAAGACAAATTATTTTTTAAAATGTATGTACTGTTTGCATGAAAATAGCCTGGGTGTTAAATGCTGGAGCGAGGTGGGGGCAGTAGGGAGGGGGCAGTAGGGAGGAGAGCTGACTCGGGGTGGTGAGCTCATGGTGCGATGTATAGACAATGTAATGTGGAATTGTACACCTGGAGACAATGCAACTGTTATCAACCAATGCCACCCCAATACCTTTAACAATAAAAACTCCCCCCTCCCCCCAAAATGATAAAATTCTGTGTTTATTTTTTGTCAATTTAGAAAAGAAAGTGAAAAATCAGATTTGGGTTTTTTCCTCAGCCAGGGTGAGCTGAAGTTTCCATCAGGTTCCTGAGACGCTTCAGGGAGAGAGCGAATGCAGGAGGCGGCAGGTTTGGGCAGGAAACATTGTTCTCATCCAAGAGTCAGTCTTCAGGCCAGGACCGGCTTTTCCTCGCTGCAGACTGTGGTTCCGTGGCGAAAGGCAGGACGCGGTCACCCTTTCACAGCCACCCAGGCCTTTGTGGTGAGGGGGGCCCAGTGGTGTCTCCCTCAGGACCTTCTAAAGAAAAACAGAGACCACAAGAGCCGCAGCTTCCACCCACGCCTTTTGTGCACACTCTTCCGCAACTGGCTTTCTTCTAACCTTTTCTTAAAGATTTATTTTATTATTCTGAGAGAAAGTGAGAGAGAGAGAGAGAGAGAGAAGGGGGAGGGCCCAGAGCAGTCTCCATAGTTGCACATCATTAGCTGTGACATGGTTTCACTCCACACAGGTGCATGTGGGGCCACGTGGGGCAAAAGCTGAACTGGGGGCCTCCTGCATGGGAGGCGAGAAGCTTTGCTGCTGGACCACCTTGGTGGTTACCAGTTGTGCTGCTGTTCAGCATGTGCAGTTGTACGGTCAGGGCCGGGAATCAAACCGCCAAGCAGTCAACCGCTGAGCTAACCCGGCATCCTCACTTTTTTCCAACTTGATTTATCTTGGAGATGGTTTCTTCCTGTAACTGTAGCCTGTGTTTCCTTTGTCTTTTCCCCACTCTCAGCCCTGTGATTTGGGAGGGGGTGAGCCTGACCACAGCTTCAGCGTGGACACATGACCCAGACCTTACCACAGTGATTTGTTCAGGGATAGGCACATGACTCGGATGGGAACAATGCCAGTCAGGGCCAGGACTTTATCTGAACAATTAAGGGAAAGGGAGCTCTCTTTTTTTCTGCTGGCCTGGGAAGATGTAGGCCTGGGCACTTTCCATTTGTGGAGTCTGAGAATGAAGCCAACATGGAGACGAGCAGAGCCGAAATCTGGAGAGATGGCGCTTGTCTTGAAGACACCCTAAGAGTCTGGTTCAGGCTGGACCTGGAGCACTGCCTCTCCATTGGAACTTTCAGTTACATGAGCCAATGGATTTCTTTTTTGCCTGCGCCACTGTGGGCAGGGCTTTCTGTAGCTACCTGGGGAAGAGTCCTGATCTAGAAACTGGCATCAAGATTCGGGTGCCCCGAATGACCCTGGAATATAGACATGACCAAGACAAGTCAGGAAGAGACTCTTCTGTTCGTGGCTACAAATTGGCCATTCTCGTTACTCAGTAATGAAACAACTGATGAAGTGGTTGTTCCTCAGGCTAGGTGTTAACCAGTGCTGGAGAATTGGGGAGCTAAATAAAGTTCATGAGCTCTTCCTGCCACTTTCAGTAAGACCTTACAAGAAAGAAACTGACAGGGGAAGCCAGAATGGCTCAGCAGGTTAAGCACTCACTTTGTAACCCTGGGGACCTAGGATCGAATCCCGGCCCCGGCTCTGGCTGGTGCAGACCCATATACTGAACTGAGATGTGCTTCCCATGTGGGAGGCCCCCACCCCGGTTTCTGTACTGCGCGGCCCCTCCCCACCTGTGTGGACTAAAACCATGTCAAAAACTGATGACATAAAACGATGGAGACTGCTCTGGGCCCTCCTCCTTCTCTCTGTCTCTCTGTCTCTGTCAAAAACAATAAAAATAAATCTTAAAAAAAGAAAGAAAGAAAGAAAACCACCTGAAGACATTATCCTAAGTGAAATAATCCAGTCACAAGAAGACAAATACTGGGCTATTCTACTTATTTGAAGTTCCTAGGCTAGTCAAATTCGTAAGGAGGAGAGGAGAGTGGCAGTTGCCAGGGGCCGGGGGAGATGGAAAGAGGGCATTGTGTAATGGGTACAGTTTCTGCTGCACAGGATGGAAGGAGTTCAGGAGGTAAATGGTGGTGACCGGTGTACAGTAATGTGAAGGGACTGAATACCACTGAACTGTATACTGAACAGTGGTTAAGGTGGTCAATTTCATGATACATGTATTTTCCCACAACCTAAAAAGCACACACACATATAGCCTTATTTTTTTTTTTTTATTGTTTTTGACAGAGAGAGAGAGAGAGAGAGAGAGATACAGAGACAGCGAGAGAACTGAACTGGGGAAACTTCCCAGTTCAGCACATGGGTCTGCAAGGGCCAGGGCCGGGATTCGATCCTCGGTCCCCAGCGCTGCAAAGTGAGCGCTTAACCCACTGAGCCGTCCCGGCTTCCCTTAGCCTTATTAAGAGAGGCTCTTTCTGTCTGTGACCTGCAATCTAATATGGCTGAGAGTCTGCTCAAGCTGCATCAGAAAAGTTGAATTATCCGTCACAAGCTAAAGTGGCTGTGAGCAAGGGCTGGAAGGCAGAACACAACAAGAGAGAAGGCGGGGGCTTAGGAGAATAATGATATTCTTCAGATATGAATTCTACGTACATGAACTAATCTACTCACCCAGGGAGTCAATGGCTTTGCTATTATACATTGCCACTTCACTGGAAGCAAATGGCCTGAACGTCCCCTGCAATCCTAAGGTAGCTGCAGTGAGAGGCACAGGCAGTTGGCTCACAAAGGCAGGGTTGGCTAACCCACAGAGCATCAGGCTATGCCTGTGGTCCGGGTGAAGAGAAGTGGACGTGGGAATGTAAAGACTGCCACCTTGCCATCTTCACTCTCTCATCTCTACGTCCACAAACTCCCTCCCTTCCCGAGGACCGTTTTTGGAGCAGTTGGGGTACGCCTCTGGCTATGCAAAGTTAGGCTGAGGATGAGAAAAAAATTTTTTAAGTTTATTTTATTGAGAGAAGGTGAGAGAGAGAGAGAGAGAGAGAGAGAGAGAGAGAGAGAGAGAGAGAGAAACCCAGAGCAGTCTCCATAGTTGTACATCATTAGTTGTGACATGGTTTCTTTCCAAACAGGTGGACATGGGACCATGTGGGGCAGAAACAGAACTGGGAGCTTCCTGCATGGGAGGTGAGAACCTTCACTGTCATCCTGGTGGTTACCAGTTGCGCTGCAGCTCAGCATATGGGTTTGCACAGCTGGGGCCGGGATTCGATCCCCAGACCTCATTGTTGCAAGGCAAGTGCTCAACTTGTTGAGCTTCCTGGCATCCCTGAGAAAGATTCTGAGCCATCACCTGGCCTTACAAGGGGCTGATAGGAAGCAGCAGAGGATGAGTCACGTCACCAGGAACGGGTGGTAACAAGGACGGGACCGAGGAGACTTATATCAGCAAGATGAGCCACGGCAGAGACAAACACAGATAAACCTGAGATAGGGGCAGCTTTGCCCAGTGGAGAGGCTTTTCTTCAATAGAAAGCTGCCTGCCTCACATTCCCATGCCACCTGTAATTAATATAAAATAATATTGAGTGTCAACTATAATTTAAAAAATAGTCAGGGGCATGCCTCCCATGAGCAAGGCCCTTGGCCTGGTTCCCACCCTGCGTGGCCCCACACCCACCTGTGGGGAATGAAACCACGTTGAAAACTGATGATGTACAACTATGGAGACTGCTCTGGGCCCTCCCCCTTCTCTCTGTCTCTCTATGTCTCTCTGTCTCTGCCAAAAACAATAAAATAAATCTTAAAAAAAATAGTCACAGGATATAAAATACAGTAGAGGAAATGTAATCAATAACATTGTAATAACTATGTATAGTGTCAGTTTGGAAATAGACTTATGGGGTGATCACTTTGTATATAAATGTTCAATTACTATAATGTCTTGTGCCCCTGAAACTTACAAAAAAATAGGACAAAAGGAAATGTTGGGTTTCCCTTTGAATAAATGAACTCCTTTTATCTGACTCAAAGAGAAGGAGATTGAGACACACAGGGTGTATAGGTACACCTGGGACAGAGCCGTCCAGAGACAGGGACACGCAGTGTCTTAGAAAGTGGGAAAAACCATGCTTGGGGTGTCAGAGGGAAGAGGGTGCTGGCCAGGGAGGGCTTGCGCTGTTCTCAGCCCTCTACTTAAGCTGGGAAAGTGCCTGTAAAGCCTCCTTAACAGTATGTGACACCGATGTGGGGGTTCCCTGGGGAATTCTAGGTGTCCAGTGTAATCACCCAAGGGGATTGGACAGCAGAGGGTTTAGTTCCTGCTCCAGGCTTCTCAGACAACACTGGGTCCCGCTGAGGTAGGCAGCACACAGCCAGCTTGCTCCGCCACCTGCGTCCCAAGGAGGGCCACCTCAAAGCCTCTGCGCTCTCTCAGAGCTGGGGGCAGGGACTCTGGATAGGTCTTTTTTTTTAAAGATTTATTTATTGTTTTTGACAGAGAGAGAGAGAGATACACTCAGAGACAGAGAGAAGGGGGAGGGCTCAGAACAGTCTCCATAGTTGCACATCATCGGTTTTTCCACATAGTTTTATTCCACGGGTGGGCGGGGCCGCACAGGGCAGGAACTGGGCCGGGGTCTCACCCCCGTGAGAACTGAACTGGGGGCACTCCCCAGTTCAGCATGTGGGTCCACACGGGCTGGGACTGGGATTCGATCCTCGGTCCCTGGGGCTGCAAAGTAAGCGCCCAACCCACTGCTGAGTCATCCTGGCTTCCCCATGGATAGGTCTTACCTCAGGTGTAGTGTCTCTTGTCTTGGTGACTGCAGCAGCCCCTTCAAAGTACTCTAATTTAGAGCAGACCCTGACACGAGGACTTGGATGCAAGCTGTTTACTTGGGAAGTGATCTCAGGCAGCCTTGGGAGGGTGCAGGGAAGCTGATAAGGGTGTGTGGGGGGTTCTGGGAGGCTTAGTTCTTACCTCTGGTCAGGTCTTGATTGGCCATTGGAATGCTTCTAAGGTCAGCTCCCCTGAAAGTGTCTTGGTATCATGCCTTTGTTACTCCTTCTTATCTCTACTGTTTATAGCAAGAGCTTCCTCACTGATCTCACTGTTCCCAAACCACCTTGCGCCTGATACCATGTTGATCATGGTATTTCTCTGATCAGATGTCTTTGATGCTTTCTCATGCTTATGTAATAAAGTTTGAAGTTTTGGGCCTTGTATGCCAACCAGGTAGGAGCAGGGATCAGTGCCTCCACCCACGCAGCTGGCCATCTGGTTGAGAAGACAAGCAGTGACCATAGAGTGTGATAGGGCTATGGTAAGGGAGCGACAGGGTATTCTAGGAGCCCAAAGGAGATGTGCCAACCAGTCACAGAGACTGTTAGTTGTGCATGCACTCCACTGTCTCCGTCTTCCTAACAGGTCTGCATTTTGAAGAGTGGCAATGGCTCCAGCTGAACACCACTGTACCACTCAGACTTCCTCGTAGATACAAGTGGCCAGTGAGAGCTAAGTGGATGTCACGTGGCTTCCAGAAAAGCCCTTTAAAGGAGCTGAATTCAACAAGACACGTGACCTTTCCGCTTTCGTTCTTCCTACTTTCTGCACACTGGTACTGGGTGTGATGGCTGGAATTATAGTGGCCATGTTGTGATTATGAGGGAATATTGAAGCTGGATGTACATGCTAGGGACAATGAGCAGAAAAACAGAAGCCTGTTTCTGATAAACTCGGAGCTATCAAAGGAGTCCCAGACGGACCTCTTCCCAACTTCTTTTATGAAAAAAAAAGTTAACTTCTTTCTAGTTTAAGCCGCTGCTATTGGGGTCTCCTCTTATGGTCTGCTGAACTTAATCTGAACCTGATTTACAGTGTCCTGGAGGATGTGTAACCTGAAGCATTAGCATAAAGTAGGCAAACTGGTATTAGAGGGGACTGCAAGGAGGAAATGTGTTTCAGGCAGAGGGGAAAGAATGTTAAAAGTCCTAGAGGAATGAGAATTTAATCTAAGGTGACCAGACGTCCCGCTTTTGGCGGGACAGTCCTGATTTTAACAATTTGTCCCACGTCCGCGGCGTTTTAAAAAAGTCCCGATTTTTGGAAAGAATGCACGACAAGCTAGGGAACGGCGGGAGATAGACCAAATTTTTAATCAAGACCCTCCCCGGTCAATAGTGTCCCGCTTTACCAATGTTAAAATCTGGTCACCTTAATTAGTCGTGTGTGTTTGGGGCTAGTGGAGAAGAGGTAGAGGAAATGAAGCCTGAAATAAGAGCAGAACAAAGACCGTGAAAGACTTTGAAACCTGGTAAAATGTTGGACTTATGAGGAGTGATAAAGAAACTCATGGAACGGGGATTATCAGAGAGGTGGAAGGTAGGAGTACTAATGCACACAGTTTGATTGTGTGACTTATTAGTGTATGTGCCAAATTTCAGCCTACTTGTGTCTGTGTTCTTTCAGATATTGCTAAAGAAGCACATCACATGTGAAGAAAACTCCTTGTGGATAAAATTGAATTTATGCCATCATTAAAGTTTTTCACAAAAGAAGGGAAAACTCTTCAAACCATTTTGGAAGAGATGTTAGTGGTTTACAGCCACTGTTGCCCTTGGAAATCTAGGGTTGACAAGCGGCATACCCTTTTTTTTTTAAGATTTATTTTTATTGTTTTGTGACAGAGAGAGAGAGACAGACAGACAGATAGACAGAGACAGAGAGAAGGGGGAGGGCCCAGAGCAGTCTCCATAGTTGACAGTATCAGTTTTCCATGTAGTTTCACTCCACAGGTGGGCACAGGGCTGCGCAGGGCAGGAACTGGGCCGGGAGCCTCCCACATAGGTCCCGGCAAGAACTGAACTAGGGGCACACCCCAGCTCAGCATGTGGGTCCGCATGGGCCAGAGCCGGGATTCGATCCTCGGTTTCTGGGGCTGCAAAGTGAGTTCTTAACCCGCTGAGCCATCCCGGCTTCCCCAGGCACAGCCTTTCAAGCAAGGTAGAGTCGATTAAAGATGACCTCCGTCTGGGATGCCGTGTTCCTCAGACATTGAGAAAAAAGTTGAAAACTTGTAGTGAAAGATGCCAGATTGCATAAAAAACTGCTTGAAAAAATGATTGGAGCATCACCTACAACCATTTTGAATATTCTCCTTCAGCATCTAAGGGTGTCAAAAGTCAGTGCAAGATGGGCAATGAGAATGCTCACACCACTTCAAAAACAACAACACGTCGAGCGTTCACGAGAGTGTTTGCACCTCTGCAGAGACAACAAAGATGAAATTTTAAACCGGATTGTCACTGGAGATGAAACTTGGGCTCATTATGATGAGCCAGAGTCAAAGCAGGAGTCCACGCAGTGGTGTGAAAAGGGCACGCCACCCCCTAAGAAGTTCAAGCTGTTACAATTGGCTGGAGAAATCATGGCTACTGTTTTTTGGATATGGAGGGTATCCTGCTGATTGATTACAAGGAAAAGTGTGTCACAGTAACTGGAGAGGACTATTCCAGTCTGCTGAAACAGTGAAAAGGAACTGTGGAGAAAAGCAGAGGAAAATGGACCAACGGGATGCTTCTTTTGTGTGGCAACACACCTGTGCACAAGAACAATGTTGTGTTGGCTGCTCTTCTCTACTGTGGCTTCCAAACATTAAACCACCCTCCCTGCAGTCCAACCTGGCTCTGTCTGAGTATTATTTGTTCCCAAATATGAAAAAATAGCTTCAAGGGAAGAATTTACAGATGAAATATGCAATCTCAACATATTTTAAGGGCAGAAACAAAACATTTTTTTCGAGGGCATAAATAAACTTATCGAAAGGTCTGAAAAGTGTACTAGTTTTGAGGGTGAATACCTTAAAAAGGAACAATAATTTTTTAACCCTCCTTCCTCCTTCATTCTGTGAATTTCTTGACCACCCGGTAACCCAGAGGCAGAGGGGCCCTGAGTGACAGGTGAGGTTTTCACTTCAGGACGATTCCTCCAGTGCTGAGACATTACCAGGCTGCTGCCACCACCGTGGTCGGAGATGAAACTGACTTGTCCTTGGCCAGTGGCTGTAGGACAGAGAGAAAGGGGCAGACTGAGCCTTTAAAGGGGAGACTTCCCAAGAGTTGGTGGGTAAGTGGATGTTGGGGGAGAGAGCAGAAGTTGAGGATGAACTGTAGATGAGACAGAAAACAGAGGTGGCATTGGGACCGGATGGAAGAGGTTCAGGGCTGGAGGCTTTGCATAGCCTGAGGTGAGGGGGTGTCTGAGGTGAGGGGGTGCCTGAGGTGAGGGGGGTGCCTGAGGTGAGGGGGTGCCCTCCTGTGGAAAGACTGCAGGCCAGGTGAAGGCCCTGGGAGGAGAAGACCTGCCACCCGCACACCTGATGCTGCCGCCTTCAGAAATGCTCTTGACCCCCTTAACCCCAGTTCTCAGCCTGAACTGAGGTCGTCGTCAGCTCACACACGGAAAAGCCCCTGGCGCGCTTGGCAGATGCGCCATCCATGCTCACTGAATCTGAAATGTGGTGCCACGTGCCCCCCAGAGCCCTGCACCCGCGTGCTCACAGCTTCTGTGCTTTCCCTCATCTGTCAGAGTCTGGACCATGTCACGCCTCCCACCGGCTCTGCTCAGGTTCCAGGGCGGCCCAGAGGACAGCCCCTCCCCCACCCTCCCGAGCCTCCCTGCGGCGTCCCCGTAAACGTCCCCGGTTTTAACTGAGGAGGGGCGGGGGCGCAGGGTGAGCGGGGGGCGAGGCTGGGCGCTGGGGGCGGGGCTGGGGCGCAGGGTGAGCGGGGGGCGGGGCTGGGGCGCAGGGTGAGCGGGGGGCGGGGCTGGGCGCGGGGGCGGGGCTGGGGCGCAGGGTGAGCGGGGGGCGGGGCTGGGCGCGGGGGCGGGGCTGGGGCGCAGGGTGAGCGGGGGGCGGAGCCGGGGCGCGGGGGCGGGGCCGGGGCGCGGGGGCGGGGCCGGCTCCGAAGCTCGTGTCCTGGCTCCAGGCTCCGCGATCCTCGCTCTGCGGCTTCTGGCCTCCGGCCGGGGGCGCTGGGGCCGCGGGGGCCGGGGACGGCGGGGGTGTCGCTGCTGCTCGGCG
Organism: Craseonycteris thonglongyai; assembly: GCA_004027555.1. Taxonomy (NCBI): domain Eukaryota; kingdom Metazoa; phylum Chordata; class Mammalia; order Chiroptera; family Craseonycteridae; genus Craseonycteris; species Craseonycteris thonglongyai. The sequence continues at coordinate 11,143 of PVKE010023982.1, read as the reverse complement.
CCTCCTCCCTCCCCCCGGCTCTGCGCCGAGGCTGCTGCGCGGCAGGGCAGGCGCGGCGCGCTCGGAGGTGCCCGCGGCCACGGGCGCCGGGCACCGGGAGCCGGAGCCGGAGCCGGAGCCGGGCTCAGCCCCAGCCTGCTCCAGCCTGCGGCCGGCCTGGGGGCCTCGCGCGGCACGCGGAGCGCCCACTGCACGTCGGGCTGGGCCCCGCACCCCGGCGCCGCGCCCGGCATGGAGCCGGCTCGGGAGCCCCCCGCGCGGGCTCGGCCGCCGCCGCCCCCCGCCGCCCGTCCCGCGCCCGCCGCCGCCAGGCCGCGCTCGCCCGCCGAGCTGGAGGCCCGAGCCCCGGAGGGGCCGCTGCGGCGATCGGGCTCGGGCTACGAGGGCAGCACCAGCTGGAAGGCGGCCCTGGAGGGTAAGCGCGGGGCGGCCCTCCACGCCCGGGCCTGGGCACCCGGCAGGCGGCCCGGAGGGAAGGGCGGGAGCGCGACTCTGGGCCCCGGAGCGTTGATTTCAGGGCAGACTGTAGGGGGAGGAGATGCATCTGGGATCAGCTTGGTTACAGCCGTGACCTCCTCTCTGCAGCTAACTTGTTCGTTGACCTTGGGCACAGGGTTCATGCCCCACGCCTCAGTTTCCTCACGAGTGAAGGGGGCAGTGACTGGCCGGCACACACCCATCGGGTGTGTGAGGGGCGGCTTGACTAGCAATGGAGATGCTCTGGGCCAAGTGACAAAAGCTGTAGAGCCAGGGAAGGTGCCGGTGCTCTGTGAGAAGGGAGTCCGGGAGCACCTGGTGCTGATGGAGCCATGCAGGGAGGGGGCAGTTGGAGAGCGTACTGGAAGGCTCCTCCTTGCAAGGTCGTGAGTCCCCCCTACTCCTGGTGAGACGGGTGACTCCTGGCTGACAAGGAGGCAGTAAGCAAACTGGGAACTAAAGGTCAAGTACATGAGTTCTAGGAAACTTGTGTTGGCCGCTGGTGGTGTGTGGCGTGGGACATGCTGGAGTTGGCAAGAGAGGCGGATCCTCTGGAGAATCCCCGCTACTCCTGACAACTCCAGTCCCAAGGTCTTGGCCGCGTTTAGGGGAGCCGAGTCTCAGCCTGAGGGACGGAGTGTTTGAAAAGGAGGGTGTCCTGGGCTAGGTGGCCTCTTCGGAGGCGTGGAGAGAAGGAAAGGGGAACCAGGCTGTGGCATGTTCAGGGACCAAGTGGCTAGAGCCAGCCTGTCCCTTGTGGGGACCTAACTCCAGAGTACCCGGCTGGGAGGGAGGGGTGAGAAATGAGTCTGAAGGGCCCAGACAGCGAATGGTCACCCAGGCCATGAGAGTTTGGACTTTGGAGGAGCCATTGAGAGATTTAAAACACAGAACGAGACATGGGGGTTGCCCTTGGACATGTGGTGGTGGCCTGGGACAGAGGAGGACAAAGATGTTGGATCCTGGAGCAGAGGAGCCTCAGGCTGAGAAGAGTTGAGTTGAATAAAGGTGGACAAACCCCTCTCTCTGACATGCATCTCTAAGTGCATTGCTGGGTTTGCCTACAACCCCCTGTCTCCCCCCAGTCCAAGTTATTCCTGTATTTCCTCATTCATTCATTTGTAAGATTTGTGCAGGGCCTGCCCTAGGCTAATTCGAACCCCCAGTGGTTTGGGCTGCTTCAGGGTAGGGTGGCCTCTTTCAATGCCTCCAGCTTTCTGGTTCCTGTTCTACCTCCTGCCCTGACCTTGGCCCCTTCTGCTTCTTGGAACCATGACTGGGCCAACCACCTGTGAGTGAGGCAGGCAAAGGCCCAGGGGCCAGCTCTCGGTCTTCCAGACCGTGGGGAGTCTAGCCCACTCCTTGTTTAGTGCCTACCTGCAGCCCGCCATGCCGCCCATGCGCTGGTGTGGCTCCCTATGTGGCCTGCCTCTGTGTCTCACGCCCCCCGTGTCCCCGCCTCCTCCAAGAGATCCACCCAAGATCAGCCCCACCCCTGAGGCCTGTGGTCCTCGGGGGCTCAGCATCTGGGGCCCGTGGACCTTTTCCACAGGTGTTTTAGGATCTGGAATCTGAGTCCTTGTGAGGGGCCTCCCATCTGCCAGTCCCCCGGGGCCTCCTAGGTGTTTGCTGGGCACCCCCATCTCCTGTCAGGAGAGCAGAGCTGTGGGCCAGGACGGCGCTGTCCAGGGTGCTGCGCGTGGGCCGCGTCCACCTCTGCCCTGCGCTCCCACATCCGCTCACCCTTCCTGCCCCTCACAAACGCAATGGAGCGCCCACACTGCGCAGGCACAGCACCAGGCACTGGGAGCGTCCCTGCCTGCAAACAGATCGCAGGAGAGGGAAGGAGGCAGCCTGTTGAGGGGCAAAGAGCACAGTCTGGAGTCAGGTAAACCCAAGCCGGCGCCTTCCACCGCCACAGCCTGGCAGCTTTTTGGACTTAGTTGAACCTCAGTGTCCAACTAAGCTAGTTGCTCATTTCTGCCTCTCAGGGCGACACAGACAAAGGTGCTGGGATGAGGGCTTGTGCAGGTGACTGTTCTACAGTGACCCAATGGGGATGCTCAGTTGAAATCCTTCGATTGCTGCTCCGTCTATGAGTGCGCCCCACCCCCAACGGGAGTCCATTCTACCGAGAACACCATGATGGGCGAGGGGTCTGCCATGTCTGCGGACAAGGGCGCCCTGCTGAGCCAAGCACCTGTCTTGAGAGGAGCAAGAGACTTCTTGACTTGTCCATGCTGAATACTCAGGGACCCGTGCTCCTTTATTACCATGAGCTGAACAGTTATCAAGCACCTACTATGTGCTGGAGGCTTTCACAACAGTTGTCTCATTTAATCCTCACGTCTACCCTCGCAGGGAGTTGTTGAGTGTTCTCTCTGGTTTATAGAGGAGAAAACAGACTCAGAGGGGCCAAGGGTCTTGCCCAAGGACACATTGGTTGCTAACACATGAAACCCCCTGTCGGGTTTTGGGCCCTCCCAACATGAAAGCTCTTACATTCCTGTGCTGACCAAGGACACCGGACTTGGTGAGGCTGATTGGAGAGATTCCAATTGTGCATCAGCTGCAGGTTGCCGTCTGTCTGCTCCTGAGAGGACCCCGCCACTCCCAACACAGAGACCCCTCACAGGTTTAAGAGAGCTCCTTGAATCATAAGGTTGGGAGCCGGGGCCAGGTCTTTAAGACTTTCTTTAGACGAACAATTAGCTTTACAAACAGGAAACCAGCCAGTTCTCCTTGATTGTCTTCTCAGTTAATATCACCAGATAATAACCTTTCCTTCCACCCCCGGCCTCGGGGGGTGGGGGTGGGGGGCAGGCTGGAAAAGGTGCTCCCTCCAGGGTTCTGAAAAGACTTGAGGTGCTTTGTGAGGGGGGTATTTCTGTCATTGGGGGTGGGAGTGGGGAAAACTGTCCTGGGGACACGGGGTGGGGTGGGGCAGTGTGATTCTGCATATCTCAGATTTGCAGAATCACTCTAGATTTTTTCAGTGCTCCCCAATTCTGAATTTTTAATGTGGAAAGTTTCTCGATTAGGCATAAACCCACGACTTCCTGATCAAAACCACACACGTATATTTAGCAAAGCCTCTTAAAAATTTAAAAATTACCAAACTCTACATTGGGTGGTTTTGAACAAACAAGATATGCTCCCCAGGCCGTGGGCACTGACAACTTAGAGGCAGCAACTGTGGGCAGACGTGTCTGGGCACGGGAACCAGCTTTTTTCCAATTGTCCCTTCTAAGATTAGGCTAAATCATACGTATTTATAAACATGAGCTGCATCCTAATAAGGACCTTCCATAGAAGGAAGGATTGCATAGTTAAACATGTGTTATGGCTTGAATTGTGTCCCCCCCCCCAAAGAGATATATTGAAGTCCTCACCCCCCAGTACCTCAGAATATGACCTTACTTGGAAATATGGTCATTGTGGGTATAATTAGTTAAGATGAGGTCATACTGGAGTAGGGTGGTTACTAATCCACTGTGACTAGTGTCCTCCTAAGAAGATGGTCACATGAAGACAGATACACAGGGAACAGGCCACATGATGAAGGCAGAGATGGGAGTGATACAGTCTTAAGCCAAGAAATGCATAAGATGGCGTGCAAACCACCAGAAGCTAGGACAGGACCAGCAAGGCGGCCTGCAGGTTTCAGAGGGAGCACAGCCTGCCAGCACCTTGATGGTGAGCTCCTGGCCTCCAGACCTGAGAGAGAAGACATTTCCGGGCTTGGAAGCCATCGCATGTGTGGTATTTTGTGCCATCTGCCCTAGGAAACTAGTACAACATTATTTTGGAGCGGCTAGCCCCACAGCTGTCCTCTGAGGGTGGACAGTGGTCAGTGAGTTGGGCATCCAAGAGTGTCCTCTCTGACCACAGTGCAGCGTCCAGAGCAGCTGTCCCCATGAGGGGATGAAGAGGGGCCTCAGACCTGGTCATTATGGAGACACGTGCATGATCCCCTTTCCCTAGGGAGCAGGTGTCTACCGGGAGCCCTTTCCCACAAACCCAGTCAAGTTTCAGGCTGGCCAAGGACATGGTCATTCAGTGTAGCTAAGTCTCCTGTGTTTTTAGTGCCTGTGGGTATTCTGTAACATGCAAGGCAGTGGCTATAAGACATCGAAAGGTGAGTAGAGCATAGCTCGACCCTAAAGCCCATGGGTCCTCCTCCTCTTCCTTTTCCTCCATCTATTACCGTAACTGCTAACATTGAAGAAGAGTTGACCATGCCAGACACTGTTCTAAGTACTATACACTGCATTTTCATAAAATTCAAAGAGGCAGATACCAATTACAGGTGAGGAAAATGAAATAAAACAGAAATTCAGTAACTGTGCCCGATTACTAAATCATCTAAAAAGCGGCAGAGCTGGGATTTGAACCCAGACGAGGTGCTTTAGGACACCACACTATTATCCTCCAGGCACAAAGGGCTACAGAGCCAGGATCAGAGAAGCCAGAAGAGGATTGAGAGAGAGGCGTGAAGAGGAAGGCAGTGTGTGGACAGTGCACTTGCCACGCAGGCTGCCACAATGCCGCTCAGGGGGACCTGCCCACTACCGCTGAGCACAGGAGAGCAGGGACAGAAAGAGCCCGGCCCTCCTGCATGGGGCTCCCCTCTCACCTCCGCATCTGGAGACAAACCCACCAGCGTCGACCTTGCTCAGGTAAAGCTGACAGGCATATTTATTTTCTTGCCCTTCTGAGGCGCACGAATACAGCTGTTAGGGGACTTTAAAAGGCCACCGGACTGCAAGCACAGGAGGGGAGCTGGACAGTAAATAGTGAGTGGTAACTGACTGCTCGTCCTGCGTCACATGCAGAACCCCCAAAGCACAGGGATGGGGACACCCGTCACCAGGGCAGCGAGTGACACTGGAGCTGAAATCAGGAGGTCTGGCGGAGCACTTTAGGAAAGATTGAGACCAACGCATTTGAGAGCGAGCAATTAAGGTGACATTTACAGATCAAATGCCACGGATGGCCACGCCGCAGCCTCCCTGGAGGGAAACAACAGAGCCATCTCCACGGCTGAGCCTCACGAAAGGAAAAAACCCAAGGAGTCACCGCACAGAGGGCATCGAGCACCAGCCCAGCCGGTTCAATCTGCTGTCACCCCTGCTGCCCCGTTAACCCCCTCCCATGGTCTCAGAGACTCCTGCCTGGTCCCCGCCTTAATCATGAGCCAGTCGTCTCAAACACAGAAGTTAGAGACCAAAACTAAGGAACAGGAGAAAAGCAAGATGGAGGAAACAGAGACTATACTGGGAAATCAACTTTCTGTGGCCCCCACAAAAAATTAAAATAGGGGAAGCTGGGATGTCTCAGTGGGTTAAGCGCTCACTTTGCAGCGCCAGGGACCAGGGATCGAATCCCGGCCCCGGCCCGTGTGGAATCATATGCTGAACTGGGAGCTCCCCTAGTTCAGTTCTCTCTCTGTATCTCTCTCTCTCTCTGTATCTCTCTCTCTCTCTCTCTCTCTCTCTGTCAAAAATAAATAAAAAAATATATATATATTTAAAAAAATAATAAAATAAATAAATAAATAAAAAATATATATCAGTAATGTCCCCAGAGAGATGAAAGGATTGCATCATTAGGATAAGAACAGGATGCTTTAAGAGGGAGTATTCAGAGAACAGCGGCAGCAAAGCCAAAAAACCTTGGAGATGAAAAATAATTGCAGAAATGAAAAATTCAGCCGAAGGGTAGGAAGATGAAGTTGAAAAAATCTTCCAGGAAATAGGGTACAAAGGCATAGAGATAGTGAAATGGGGGACGGGGTGGGGAGAGAAAGCGAGAGAGAGAGGAATTTCGATGACCAATCTAAGAGGCCCAACATTTCCCAATCTTGAGAAGTACAATACAAGTGAATTGCTAGAAACATGACCACGCCATGGCTGTCACAGCATGTTAAATTGCACGAAAAGTCCTTAGATACCGCCTCTCACTTTCGGTACTCATCTCATCATGGATGAGTGACAGTGTACAGACCAGCGCTCATCTGTGGAGGTGTTGCTTTCGTCTGTGCTCACACATAACATTGGTTTTAAAAAAGGACCTATACATTTAAAAAGGGAGTTCTCACTACTAGGACGGCTGTGAAACAATGGAAACTAAAAGATGTTGGTGAGGTCGTGGAGAACCTGGAGTTATGTGCGTTGGCATTGTTGGTGGGATGTGTAATAAAATGATGTGGGGGAAGCTAGGATGGCTCAGTGGGTTCAGCACTCGCTTTGCAGCCTGGAGCCCGAGGATCGAATTCCGGCCCCGGCCCAGGCGGATCCATATGCTGAACTGGGGTGTGCCCCCCACCCCCCAGTTCAGTTCTTGCAGGGGCCTATGCGGGAGACCCCTTGCCCACTTCCTGCCCTGCACAGCCCTGCACCCACCTGTGGAGTGAAACTATATGGAAAACTAATGTTGTCAACTATGGAGACTGCTCTGGGCCCTCTCCCTTCTCTCTGTCTCTCTCTGTCTGTCTCGCTGTCTGTCAAAAAACAATAAAAATAAATCTTAAAAAAAAAGTGATGTGACTGCTGTGGCAGTTTCCCAAAAGTTAAACGCAGAATCACTCTATGATCCAGCAATTCCACTCCTAAGTAACTTATATGCCCAAAAGAATTGAAAACAGGGCCTCAGACAGATACGCAAACATATGAACATACTCTAATGTTCATAGCTGCGTTATCCACAGTAGCCAAAAGGTGGAAACAACCCAAATAAGCAGATGAATGGATAACTAAAATGTATATATTCATATAATAAAAAAGGATAAAGTTCTGATATATGCCATAACCTTGATGAACCTTGAAAACATATTAATGAGAAATAAGTCAGATACCAAAGGAAAATATTGTATGATTTCATGTGTGTGAATTATCTACAAGGGACAAATTCATACAGATGCAAAGTCGATTGGAGGCTCCCAGGGATGGGGGAGGGGATGGAGATGGGGAGTTAATGCTTAATTGGCACAAAATTTCTGTTTGGGGTGATGGATTTAAGTTTATTTTATTTTATTTTTTATTTTTATTGTTTGACAGAGACAGAGAGAAGAGGGAGGGCCCAGAGCAGTCTCCATAGTTGCACATCATTGGTTTTTTGACATAATTTCATTCCATGCAGATGGATGTGGGGCCGTGCAGGGCAGGAGCCGGGCTGGGGCTGGGACCAGGACTCGATCCTAGGACTCTCCGGCTGCAAAGCCAGTGCTTAACCCGCTGAGCCATAGCAGGATGGTGAGGATGGTAGCACAATATTGTGAGTGTAATTAATGCTGCTCATTGTACATTTGGAAATGTTTAAAATGGCAACTTTTGTGTTATGTATATTTTACCACAATAAAAAGAGTTTTAAAAGACCATATGTCTAGTGTCTAACACGGTTCCTTCAGTAAATGTAAAGTAAAAGTTTTACATGGTACAAAGCAGAAATAAAGGTTAAGAGGAGCAGCCAGAGGATCGGGGCAGGTTTTGGCAAGAGGAGGGATGGTGTAGGGGTGGGCAGGGCTTTTCATGGCAGGAACAGAGCGGTGGGAGCAAAGCCCCAGGTGCAGGCCTGGGAGGGTGGCCTGGGTTATTTCAAGGCATCTGTGTGTCTATGTGGCTGAAACCTCGGACCTAGTAGAGAAGCAGCAGGAGCTGAAAGACTGGAAAGGTCTGAGGGCCACAGAATTTCAAGTGCATAGCCCTGGAGGGAGCAATATCAAATGGGAATCGGGGGAGCCGCCGTGGTTCAGCGGGTTAAGTGCTTGCTTTACAGCCCCAGGGACCGAGGATCAAATCCCGGCCCTGGACTGTGCGCACCCACACTCTGAACTGGGGTGTGCTTCCCATGCTGGAGGCCCCCAGTTTGGTTCTTGGCCCTGGGTTTGGCTCCTGGCTTGAGGAGGTGGGTGTGCCTCCCATGTGGGCTGCTCCCCTCTGCAGCCCCCACCCACCTGTGTGGAACAAAACCATGTTGAAAATTGATGATGTACAACTATGGAGACTGCTCTGGGCCCTCCCCCTTCTCTCTGTTTCTCTGTTTCTGTCAAAAAACAATAAAATCAATCTTAAAAACAAACAAACAAACCCTCCCTCCCCCCAAAACCAGGCATCACAGAATCTGGACCTTGGTGGCACGAGGGACTAGTTTCGTGGAAGACAGTTTTTCCATGGATGGGGTGGGGTTTCGGAGTGATTCAAGTGCATCACATTTATTGTGCACTTCATCTCTGTTATTATTACATTGTAATATATAACGAAGTAATTATACAACTCACCCTAATGAAGAATCAGTGGGAGCCCTGGGCTTGTTTTTCTGCAACTAGAAGGTCCCATTTGGGGGTGATTGGGGACAGTGGCCCCTGAAATGTGTTGCCTCTGCTGATCTGACAGGAGGCAGAGCTCAGGTGGTTATGTGAGCAATGGAGAGCGGCTGTAAATACAGATGAAGCTTCTGTGCGGCCCGGTCCCTAACAGGCCAGGGACCAGGTGGGGACCCCTGCTTGGAACAGTGACTCTCAGAGTTTGTCACCTGGAGGGCTGGTTACAACACACATTGTGGGCCCAGCACTCACTATCAGGACATGGGCCTGGCTGTGGGGACTGGAGGGGGCGGGGGGCCAGGCATTGAACCCTTTCTCTTCCGCAGACACTACGACCCGTCTCCTGCTTGGAGCCATCGCCGTCCTTCTGTTTGCCATCCTGGTGGTGATGAGCATCTTGGGTGAGCACGCATGTGGGGGCATTTATGCAACTCAGTGTATGCCACTGTGTCCAGAGCACGTCTACATGGGCCAAGAAAAGTTCCAGATGCACCATGGATTCTGTGGGGGACAAAGTAAATGGGGACAAATCTCTATTTCTAGAGGAGACTTTAGTCTATAATAATAAATCTATCCACACATCAACTCTTCATGTCTCCTTACCAAGCCAGGCAGGGACAGTGGAGACCTGTCTTTGGTACTATTATGTAAATGTCATGAGGACTCAGAACCAACTTGGGGTGGATTAGGCGGGCGATGCTTCTTGGAGGAGGTGAGTTTGGGATAAAGGCCTTTGAAGATCACCTTCATTCATTCAACAAACATTTATTGAGCCCTTCTGTGTGTTAGGCCCCGGGCTAAGTGCTAGGGATTTAAAGAAAAGGTGAGTGTGACGTGTCAGATACAGAGTTGTCACTGCTGGTGGCTCCTGGGACAGGGAAACGCGAGTGCCAAACCCCGAGAATGGATAGGGCTTTCCTGGAGACCAGGAGAGAGAGAGGGACCAGAACAGACCACGGGTGGGAGCTGAGCAGCACAGAGGGGTGTGTGGGACTGACAGGCAAAGGGATAAAAAGAGGACACTCACTAAGGACGGAGGAAGCTGGATGATCAGGGAGTTTGGCTGCTTTTCACAGAGTCAAGTCAAAGCATGTCATGGGTTCTGAAGGCTTTGCAGTGATTTCAGCCTCTGTCCTGAGTCTTCATGAAGCGCCGTAAGCTCAGAGGTGAGCACCTGAAAATGGGTGGACGGTCCGCTGACAGTATCAGTCCTGCCCAACCCTCACCCACAGGGTGTGCACAACATGCAGGGCGTTTGTGCGTGTGTGGAAGGAGTCTGGTGACCACTGGTGCCAGCGTGGGCTCACTTAGAATGAGTGCTACAAGTGAAATGAGTTCCTTTTTGTCTTGGCGCTAGGTTGTGAGGTCGGGCGATGTGTAGACACAGCATGCTGTGTTTTCAGTAAAGCATAACGGAGGCTCCTCAGAGATCCTGTGGCAAAGTGGTTGAAATGCAGCCACACCACGGTCCTTACTCCCAAGTGGCCCTGCAGCTCGCGGAGGGGCTATGTGGAGTGTCCACTGTCCACGTGGCTAGAGGCCCTGGAGGGCTGCAGTACTGTGGGCCGTTCTTGGCTCTGTCCTGGTCTACACTTAATCATTTGGACGAAAAAGAACAAAAAATATGCTCGTAAAATTTATAGGTGATACAATCCAAAGAGGGATGTTTAATATGACAGGCGGGAAAAAAAAAATCAAGATGAAAATGTATCTTTAAAAACTCACATGTGCCAACGTGAGTGAGATGAATGTGGAAGAAATGAATATGAGATCCTTCATTTGGATTTAAAAAGTGATTTGCACGTGTTCGGGCCACTGGGGAGACCTGGCTTGGAAATGGATCGTATGAAAACAATCGAAGAGCATGGCTTATTTCCTTTTGGCCAGGAGGCCCGGGGAGAATCGGATGGAGGCACTGGGCTTCCTGCCCAGAACAGCACGTACGCGCACGGCCACCGGCTCTCGCGGGAGCCATCTGCGGGCCCATCGCGGCTGGAAGGCAGCGTGGTGTGGTGGTCACTGTGGCCGGTAACCGGGCCACCTCTGTCCTTCCCAGCCTGTTCTGGTGGCAGTGCTTAGTGGTGAGGGGGGCGCCCTGCCGTGAGCCAGGCAGGATGGAGAAGGGTGTGGAGAGCAGCCCTGGCCAGGAGTCGTGAAGCCGGGAGGGGAGCTGGTGTCCCGAAAAGCAGGCGCTGGCTCTGCACGCGCGGTCATAGAAGGCAGACGAGCTCGGAATTGACAAGCACCTTTCCAGCAGCCCAGGGGCGCAGTGGGCAGCCTCGTCAGCGAATGAGCGTGTGGCCCATGAGTGCCTGGAGATGGTCCCCCCGCCTGGAGACGGGC
>PVKE010023981.1:0-24182 GCA_004027555.1 Craseonycteris thonglongyai | reverse complement strand
ACCGAGGATCGAATCCCGGCTCCGGCCCAGGCAGGACCCACGTGCTGAACTGGGGAGTTCCCACAGTTTGGTTCTCTAACTGTCTCTGTCTCTGTCTCTCTCTCTGTCAAAAAGTAAAATAGAAATAACTATGCACTGAAGACAAAAAGATAATTTCTCTCTATAAATGTGAAAAGATAAAAAAAAAAAAAAAAAAAAAGTTTTTTTTATTGTTTTTGGCAGAGAGAGAGAGAGAGAGACAGAGAGATGGGGGAGGGCCCACAGTAGTCTCCATAGTTGAATGTCATTAGTTTTCTATAGTTTCATTCCACAGGTGGGCACAAAACTGTGCAGGGCAAGAACTGGCCAGGAGGCTTCCTGCACTGAAGGAACGCTCCTGCGAGCCCAGGGCCTCCCACATGGGAAGCATGCCTGGGGCGGGAGCCGAACCAGGGGCCTCCCACATAGGAAGCTCAGCTGGTGAGAGCTGAACTGGGGCACACCCCAGTTCAGCATATGGGTCCAAATGGGCTGGGGCTGGGATCACTGCATACTTCTTGCATGAGCCACTGGAATTTGAATATTCAGACTTTGGGAACCTTAACTATTAGCAACAAGGTCTTGCTGAAGGATTTTAGGAAGAAATGATATGAGATTTGTTTTCTTTTTTGAAAGATCATCCTGGTGGTGGAGGAGAGGACATATCAATGGTAAGATTAGAGGAGGAAGAGGAATTAGGAGGCTACTGCAATGGTCCTTTTATTTGTTCAACTATTCGTTCCACATGTATTTTTGAACATCTCTTATAAATCCAAGTGAGGATGGAGAGGCGTGGACAGGCTAGAAGATGTAAAGGAAGGCGAAGCAGAGTGTAAAGGGAAGTATTCTGAATGAACTTCTATATTCTTGGCTTAGTATCTAGGCAAAAGGAGGGAACATAAACTAAGGTTGGGAATATAGGAGGTGACACAGGTTTGAGGGGAAAGATGCCAAGTCCAGTTCTAGTTTTGAGAATTTGAGATATCTGTAGGACATCCGGGATGTCTCTAGACACTAGAAACACTGGCAGGTGGTCTGAGTAGAATCTGGGCCACAGATAAATATGGGAGGTACATGAGGAAGAGTAAAAGCTGTAAGAGTCAACAAAAATGTATCGCAAAGCAAATAATGGTAATAATAGCAACTAATATTTACTGAGTGCTAACTTATCATCAGGTGTTGTACTCATCACATTTCAGGGACTGTTATCTAATTCTGAGAATATGGATACAACCACCTCCGGTTTACTTATGAAGAAACCCAAGCCAACAGAATTTCGGTACCGTAGTTCATTTGAGCTAATAAGCAAACAGAAAGAGGAGACACACCAACATTTAATCAGTGGGTGAAAAAAGAGCAACCCCTGATACAGTGCAAAGAGGAAAATGCGGAGAGGTCAGGACTGAAGCAGGAATAGGCTGTGTCTTGGAAGCCAGGGAAGTAGAAAAATTCAGGAAGGAGAGAAGCTCATGGGGCCAGGTGCTACCAGGAGGTCAGTTGAGATAAAGACTGAGAAATGACTTGGATTTGGTAATTCTGAGGTCCCTGGTGACCTCTGTGAAAATAGTCCCAGTGGGGAAGGAAAGCCCCATTAGGGTGGGTTAGGTAACCTATAAAAAGCAAAAAGTGGAGACTCCAAAAGACTCTTGGCTGAGAAAACAAAGTGAGAGAAAGTAAGCCAGAGGAAAGTGAATGGGTCATCTCTAAACTATAACAACGAGTATGAAAAAAATCAGAATATCAAATGGCTCCTGGACATTCAAGGCATGCCACAATCACTAACTCATAATGAGAGTTAGCATCAACTATCACCAGCCCATTTTAAAAATGAGGAAACTGAGACACAAAGAGGTTAGTACCCTGACCAGGTTACATAGCTAGTAAGTGGCCAAGCTAGTATATATGCTGCCAAAGTGAGCATGGCCAAGCTAGGCTAAGATCTTAATCACTCTGGCTTTTAACCTGTAACTGTTAAAAACATCTCTAAATATAGGCATGCAAAAGAAAAAAGGGGAAGCTGGGATGGCTCCGTGGGTTAAGCACTTGCTTTGAAGCCCTGGGATCCAAGGATTGAGTCCCGGTCCTTGTGGACCCATATGCCTAACTTGGGTGTGCTTCCCATGTGGAAGGACCCTGGTTCAGCCTCTGGCTGGAGGGGGCGTGCCTCCCATGTGGGAGGCCCCAGGCCCTATTCCTGCCCTGCGCAACCCCCGCCTACCTGTATGGAATGAAACCATGTCAGAAACTGATGACGTACCACTATGGAGACTGCTCTGGGCTCTCCCCCTTCACTCTGTCTCTGTCTCTTTGTCTCTATCAAAAACAATAAAATAAATCTTTAAAAAATATATAAAACCCAAGCAGAGAAAAGACTGTGAGAATGTAATGCAAAGCTTTGTACATACTAAGTATAATTTTATGACGTTTATTAAAAACTTTTAAAGTCAATTCACTAGTAAATCAGTTCCTACTGCCAGGTCCCTGAGGATATAGTGTGAACAAAGACAGGCACAGGACCAGTGGAAGACACAAAGAATAAGCAAGGAATGCTGAGTATCACCAGGTTAAGGCAGCCTCTTGATGGGTAAGAGGTGGCACTAGAGCCAAACTGCCTGCGTGTGTGGCCCTGGACATGTTATTTAACTAACCTGTGCTTCGGCTTCTCTTTCAAAACTAATAGCACCCATCAGCCTTTGACCAATGGGATGCACAGTGGGTGGGACCAACCAGCGCTGGAAATGGAGCTTTAGGTACAGGTCATAGGCTCTGGAGTCAGACAGACATGGGCTTGAATTCCAGCTCTACCACTCACAAGCTGTGTGACTGTGTGACCTCGGGCAAGTTACCTAACCTCTCTAAATCCATTTCCTCATAGGGATGTAATGAAGGAGAAAAGAGCTAAGCTTCATGCAGTTCTACTAATAGTGCCTGGCAGACAGCAGGCAATGGATAAATAAATGTTCCTTGTTGTTATTCCAGGGAAGATATGTTTGAGTGGGCGAGGGCAAGTGGGAGGTAAAGCCCAGAGAAGACTTGGGGTCAAGGAGAGGTGAAGGGTAGACAAAGGCCAGATAGTCAGAAGATACTCACATTAGTGAAGGGAGGCTTGTGATGCTGGTACTCAATCCAAGGGGGTATGGCCAGCGTGCGGTTCAACAGCTTTGCAAATGCCAGGGAGCCCAAGAAGTGATCAGCCTGGTTCCCAAAACGCCCTGGATGGTATATTGTAGGAGAGATGAGGCCTGGGCATCAAGGGCATGGGGAATGCAGGGCTCATAAAAGAGGGGTGGGGACAGGAGAGCTGGCAGCATGGGATCATAAGATCAAATCCGGACTCTTAGGTCTGACAGTCAAAAGGCCCTTCATACCCTGCACCTTCTGCCTCAGCCACTCTATAGGTTCCTAGCTTTTTCCCCCAAACATGCTCTGCACTTCTACTCTATACATTCCCCATCCATGCCTTTGTTTTCTGCTGTTCCCTCAGCCAGAGGTGCCCTTCTACCTCTCTCCACTCACCTGCACGAGAAAGGGCAACTCCAATGCTGCATTCACTGGGATCCTCTCACCAATCCCTGCCATACTCAGTTCCACTCTGCCTCCCATCTTGTATTTGAGTTTCTAAAGGTTCTTCACTTTTCAAGAATTTCCTTTCCCACTTCCTGGCCTTTGGCCTGTGTTTACTCAGCCTGTGAACGCTTCAGGTGCAAGGACCCTGTCTGATTCGTTTATCCCTAGCATGCCATCCATCCATTCATTCCACAAATATTGGCAGGCCTCAATGTGCCAGGTTCTCTGAGAGGTGCTGGGATACAGGAGTGAGCAAGAAAAAAGTTTTCTGTCCTCAGGCCATATATAGGCCAGCTAAGGAGACATTAAACACGTAAACAAATACATAGTGATAATTTCAAGAAAGAAATGAAAGAAGTTTGGTGATGGAGAACAATAAGGAGATCATTTGGGTTGAGGTCAGTGAAGTTCTTTCTGGTGATATTTAAGCTGTGACCTGAGGATGGGAAGGGGTGGGTCTGGCAGAAGTGAACAGGAAGGTGTTCCAGGCAAAGGGAATATCACAGGCAACAGCACAGGCTGAGTATGCGTGAGGAACAGAAAGGGGTGAGTGTGGCTGCAGCTGGAGAATCTGGTGAGGGAAAGCGGGGTGGTGGAGGTGGGTCAAATCATCATGGTCAGGAGCCTGGAGGATTTTAAGAAGGTATGAGATTTTTACAACGATGATTCACCACACCATTTAAATTGCACTCCTCAACCAGCCCTAGATTCTCCTTTACCTTTCTCTATTTTATTCTTCCATAGCATTCATCCTCTTCTAAGATACTATGTAATTACTTATTTTTTTTATGTTTATCTTTTAGTATCTGTATTCCTCAACTAAAATGAAGGCTCTACAAGGTCATGGAGCTTTCTTTCTTATCACTACTGTATCCCAGAAGAGAATAGGGCTGGGCACAGAGTGAGTGCCCTATAAATATTTGTTGAATGAATGAAAGAATCGCCCAGAGCCAGCACTGTGTCAGAGACATCAAGTCCTGCCCTACTAAACTCCATTTACTGGGCTCTGGACTAGCTTAGACCTTGCGCAAGGATCGTAACCTCTCACGGGACTCAGTTTTCTCATCTGCCAAATGGAAGGTTGGACGCAGGTCCCTCAGTGCCCCCGCTGGGGCTCTCTCCTGGACCTGTCAAGGTGTCTCTGGGAGCCTCAGAGGTGTGGCTTAGAGAAGTAGCTTCGCCTCTCTGGGCCTCAGTTTCCCCATTTGAGCAGAGGGCTCGGGAGGCCTTACCCATGCATGGGCAGTAGAGCAGGTAACCGGCCGGATCCCAGGAGCCCGCGGGCAGCCCCGGGAGCGGCAGAAGTAGCAGCAGGAGAGACACGCACAGCGCCAGGGGCGGCGATGCCCACGCGGCGGCGCCCATGTCAGCCCCACAGCCTGAGCAAGGCGCGGAGGCGGGGAGGAAAGATGAAGCGAGCGCGCCCGCCCCGCTCCCGGCGATCCCCGCGCGCCGCCCGCGCGCCGCCCCGGCCGCTCTAGCTGACGGGCGGGCGGGACCATAGAGAGCCCGCGGCACCGCCCCTCCACGGCCCGATCGCCCGCTCGCGCGGCTCCCACAATGCACCGCACAATGGCCCGACCGCCGCCACTACCGGGGCCTGAGCGGGCCTGGCGGAGCCCGAGCGCGGCCCGGCCCGCAGCGCGGGGCCCCGAGTGCGGTGAGTGCCGGCAAGGGCCCCCGGGGACGGTGGGGAGCGGGTCGGGAGGCCGTCTCGCTGTGCCCGCGCGCCCAGCACCTGGAGCGGTGGCGCCCCTCTTCTCGGGCCCCTCAGCGCGGTCGTCCACACTCCCGACCGGGGGAGCCCCTCTGCGTCAGCCCGGGCCCAGCTAGGCCCCAGGGTGACGAAAACTACCCCCGAGCCCACTGCCTGGGTCTGGGGGACCTGAAGAAACCCCACTGGCTCCCTTCCTCCCTAGATCTGGAGTCGTAGCCGGGAGGGACCCCCGACCCCGGACCCCCAGGCTCCCCAGAGACCCAGATAACACGCTGCTGACCTTACCAGGGACCCTAGTCTGGGGAACGCAGATAAGCTGCACCTGCTCCTCCCCTCAGACACACCTACCCAGACCCGCATTACCCCCTTTCCTGCTCCAAATAGTCTGCTCTTTACCCTCTGTCTCATCTCAGAACCACATAACCCCTTTGGAGGCTTCCCTGAAATACCTGGTTCTGGAGAACCCAAATAAGCCCTACCTCTAGTTCCCTCCGCAGTGACCATGCTCCTGAACAGTAGACATTCTCCATCCAAATAACCGTTTTGAGACGCTTGAAATTTGGGGAATTCGTTTCCAATCCCCAGAACCTTCCACCAGCCTTTTTAATCCTCCAATCTCTTTCTGTTTTTTGTTTTTTTGTTTTTTTGGTGGGGGTCCCGTAGAGATCCAACTAGTTTGCTTATGATTCCTTACCAAACTTGCCCTTCCGTTCCATCTCCGACATCTCCAAACTTCGCCCTGAATTTCTGTCCCTTTCCCAGCAGCTGTCCACTCCCATCTCTCCCATACCCAGAGGAATTTAACTTTTCCCACCACACAGCTGGGTGGTCTAGAAGCTGCTGGAGAAGCCAGGCTATTCCCTGCAAATCCATCCCCACACTATGGGCCCAACTTGGGAGAAAGGACCTGTAAGGTGGAAGATAAGAGGACAACTGGTTTGGGAGAGTTGTTGGTGCTTTCACCTGCCAGTTGTAGCCTGTGTGTTTTTCTGCCTGTCAGTTTGGAACTGTGATAGTCTGGCCTTGGGTTTGTAATCCCCTCCTCCCCACCACACGCACCCAAGGTGAGGCCAATGGATTGGGGCAGGTATTGGGGGTGGGGGGGACGATCTGTCTAATCAGGTTTCCTATTCATAAAAGTGGGGCTGTAGTGAGTTGCAGCCATTTGCTCAAGGCCGCCTCAGGAGTGGGAAGCAGTGGGAACCAGAGGAAATAGCAAATCAAAGGGAATCCAGAGAGGGCTCATCTAGACTGACAGAAGTAGCAGCCTGAGAGTAAATTCAACCCTTGTTAATCCAGTTTGATGTTCTCTTGGAATGATGCAAGTCATTGAGACTCTCCAGCCTTCCTGTAATTTAATTTTCCTACCACTCTAGAGTGTGTGTGAGAGAATGAGTAAAGGGGGCAGCTATTCTCTTTCCCCCTTTCCTTCTCATCATTTTCCAGTCAGTCAACGTGTCTTGGATTTGTTTCTGGTGCCCAGGTCAGGACCTGTTTTTTTTCTTTAAGTCTATTTATAATTTCCCAATTTCTATTTTGAGTTCTGCTTAAGGGAAGATTCTGTTCACCCCAAGGAACATTTCAGGATGTGTGTCCTCCTCAGCAGGTGTTGAATTGAGTTCTTCAGATCCCCAAGTAGCTCTTGGGCAGGAGGGATAAAAGCTATTTTAGGGTAGTCACTGAAGTGGAGCTGTTAATCCTGTGTGGGTCTTTCTAGTTAAGAACACTTAGAGATTAACCCTTTCCTTTCTGCGGGGGGAGGGGGATGCTATTTCTTAAGAGTTTTTTGGGAGGATTGGGAGAATTCAAGTGTGGCAGCAGAAGGTAGGAACATGGAACTCAACACAAAGGCAAAAATATAGCTGCCTTTTGTTGGGTACTTAACAGCAAGCCAAGCCCTATGCTGAGCCCTTTGCATTCCTGACTAAAATAATCCTTACACCCAGCCTATGAGGTAAGTATTTTTAGCTTTACAGATGAGGAAACAGGCTAATAATGGAGAAAGAACGCAGTTTCTATAGAATGATGTAACACCATAAAAACTATAGTTTCATCAGAGGGCAGCAGGCATCACAACAGAGGACAGACAGACTAGGGAGCAATTTGTTTTCTTTCAGCTTCCAAAGAGGGCCAGCCATACAGAGTTTTTAGCAAGCACTTGTATTTGGGGTATGGAGCCTTAATAGAAGTGATTCCTAAAGTGAAAGAACTCTGGCCCAGGATATGGTGCTGGAGGAGGGTAAAGTGAGGGGGACTGGTTATGTGCTGAAGATAGGGGAAAAGGGGAAGGCTACATTCTGGGGAGATGTTGGAAAGGGAAGGAAACTCACTCTGAGGTCTGAGCAGCAATATTAAAGGGGAAAAAAAAGAAGTATCACTCAGGCCCCATGTAGAAAAGAGACATAATTTAGACCTCAAAGATGGCACTACATGTCTTCACACATTTTATGTGTCAGATGCTTTCAAGCGTATTGTTTCACTTAATAGTCCATGAGAATATTGTAGGTAAGAAGAATAAATCTCTATTTTACAAATTGAGGAAACATGTTCAGAGAAACAAAATAACCTACTCATGGTTTCACAGCCAATAAGAGGCAGCTCTTCTGATAGCAAGTCCAAGGTTCTTTCCATGCTACCCCCCTCTTCAGATCAGGCACCAGAAAGAATCTTAGGATGAAAATATACAAAGTTATACTAGTAACTGGGAGGGGTTGATTGTTTTATGGGAACAGATTCTATGAGCTCCATAGTTTTTAAGGTTAGCATGTGAGACCAGAAGAGCAGCTTTGAAAAAGAAGCATAATTCTTTGACAGTGTTGCTGAGGAAGAAGTCTGAAGGAATAGGCCTGATAATGTGAGAGAAACCCAGGGATCTTTCTGGATGAGAGTTTGCAGACAAAGGACAGAGGAAGAGAGACTAGATTCCCAAAAGGGTTTGTAAGGTAACACTAGCAGCTTTGGTTATCCAGCAGCCTTTCCTGTAAGGAGAATAGGATCAGGGTGTTGACTGTTTTTTTAAAGCCACAGCCCCATTTAATTCAGATCAAGGCAAGCACATGGCTGCTGCCTTCCTTGTTACCGCGTGAGCTCTTCTTAGCCACCACCAGCCTGTTTCTTAGAAGCCCATTACTCACTCTTTCAGTAGCAGCACTCTAACGTTTGTGCTTGTTCAGGAGAACCGATGAGGTGGATGTGTGGGAGGTGTGGGAGGTGGGGGACGTACTAGTCTCTTTTTGAGTTTGTGCGGAATTTCCAGGGCTAGGCTCCCCTCTCACATCAACCAGTATGATGCCATTCCCAACTTTCCAGAGGCTGAGGTCCATGATTTCAGATATCAAGAGGGGGAGCAGAATTTGACTTTGACGATAGGGGAAAGTCCCTCCAAACTAGACATTCAAAATCATGCTTGATGTCTACCCAATTCCAAAATGCATAGTAATTGCTGGTATTATAAACAGGTAATTCCACTCTTGTGAAGAAGGAGGGGACTTAAACAATGAAAGACAGATGGCAGAGGCCTTTGAGGTTTATAGTGAAGCAGGTAAATATGCTATGACTTGAAGGCTCAAGTGGGACTAGTTGTTAGTGCTTCTTATACCTCCCTAGCACATGACTCATGCAAAATGCAGCCACCTTTGTGCAGATCTTTCTAGGTGAATCTTTACTCGTGATGGGGAAATGTTTATCATATTACATTGTAATGTTTCTTCAACAAGAGGAATGATTCCTGAACAGGACGTAGCTCATGTTAATGATGAACAAAGCTCTATGAGGCATGAACCCGCTGATCACATCATCTTGTTCACAGCCAATCTGTTGGATGAATGGTCACTGTAAGCAGCAGGTACTAATGAGCTGAGCAAGCATTCTGTAGCCCACAGCTAGTTTGTGTGGTTGGAGCCCTCTCCAGATTCTCGTGGACAATCCCCAGATACCCCTCTTGCTCCCTTCACTTGGAAAAACCTTATGACCATATTTTGGCATGACCTCTTCAAAGGGAATCCCTGTTGTAGCAAGTTGAATTGTGGTTGGTAATCTGTGATGAGCTTGTGAGTGTGAATGTTGGTCTGTTGTCCCCCTTTTGAGAGTCAGTACTGTAACTCCCATCCTTTCTTCCTCTGAGTTGCTATCAGGAAAGAAGTGTCAGCTGGCTCCAGCACCGCTGCCCATCCCCCCATACTCAGCAAGAAAAAGGATCAGACTTCAAGATAATGGCTCCACACTTTGGAAGGGCTATAAACCCAGTTTAAACCAGAACTGTCTGAGCCTAAGTTAAGCCTAGGAGAATCAGCTTGCATTCAGTGACTAATTTACTAATCTAAAAGAAAGTCGAGAGTCCTTTTCTTGATGCTAGATGTATGATGATGAAAGAGACGTGCTCTGAGCTCTCAGAAAATCAGTTTGGTTGAGAAAACTAAGTGCTAGTGCAAGTGGGTTACCTGTTCGTAATGGTGATACTCATGTGCACTTTGAGGATCCGTAGGAGGGGCCACTCAGCACCTTGGGGATATTGGACAGGCTTTGCTAAAGAGACATGGTTTGTGTCTAAGACCACAAGTCCCAGAGAGGTGGTGGAGGGCAGGATGGGACCACTATGGGTTTAGGGGAAATGCTGACTGTGCTATATTGCCTTCTCAGACAGAAAACTTCTTGATGTTGAAGTACTGCTAAAAAGCACATCTGACACGGACTGACTTTCCAGGGTGCAGATTTCCTAAGTAAAGCCTTCTCCTTCCTCCTCTGGTGCCTTTTGGACATTTTATTGCTCCTTAACACCTTCATGAGGAAGAGAATTGTGGAGAGTAGTGGGTTAGAGAGTCAGGGTAAAGAGGAGGAGGAGCAGCTGCTATCTCTTAAGTTTAGTGGAAGGAATATAAAAGAGAAGTTAGAAGAGGGAGTTTGGAGTTTAGGGCTTTTACTTCCTCAGATTATCTTATTTCCAAATTGCCTAGTTGGTTACTAGTATTAATAGTTACCACTAAGTACCTATTAGGTGCCCAGCCATCTGACAAATGGGTTATATTCATTATCTCATTTAATCCTCAAAACAGTCTTATGATTTAGGAGATGATTATGGCCTATTTTGTAAATAAGGAAACAGGTCAGGGAAGTAAGTAATAGGCTGAAAGTCACGTGGCTTCTAAGTGGAAGGGCTGGGATTGGAACAGTGGTCTGGCTACCTCTAGAGCCCGTGTTTTCATGGTATTGGGCTCTCTAACACCAGGTGTTCTGATGTTTCAGGTGAAGAGATTGTTTTCTGAAAGCTGCGTTGGAGGCTGTGACAGAGCAGAGAGCCGTGTGGAGCTGATGGGGAGGCTTTCTGAATAACATGGCCCTTCGCCATTAGCCTTGCCATGACCACATTTTTCACCACCGTCCCCCCCTGGATTCAAGATGCAAAGCAGGAGGAGGAAGTGGGCTGGAAACTAGTTCCCAGGCCTCGGGGCCGGGAGGCAGAAAGTCAAGTGAAGTGCCAATGTGAAATCTCGGGGATACCTTTCTCAAATGGGGAGAAGCTGAGGCCTCACAGCCTCCCCCATCCAGAGCAGAGACCGTATAGCTGCCCTCAGCTGCACTGTGGCAAGGCTTTTGCCTCCAAATACAAGCTGTATAGGTAGGTGACACTCCGTATCTCTTCCTGTCCTGAGGTTCCTAGAGGACAAAGCCAGAGAGACTCCACTGAGTATAGTAGAAGAGTAGAGGTTAATTTGTTCCCTAAGTATTCCCTGAATGTCAGCCATTGGAGGTCACTCACTAAAAAATAATGGTGGTGTTTTTTATTAGAACACTAGAATATGACAGGTACAATGTCAGACAGCCATGAACAAATTGACTGAACATTTTTGTCAATACTACATTCCCTACCCTTGTCAGATAATGGTTAGAATCTTAGCCAGAAATTAGGAATCTGTCTTAAAACTTTAGAAGGAAAAAGACCCTATGGCAGGGGTGGCGAACCTTTTGGCGATTGAGTGTCAAAGTTTATGAAATAAGAGTATACTCGCTCGACTCACATGTCAACCCATCGAGTGAGATAGAGGTATCGATTATTTTTATGTCTATAAGAGCATAAACAATAATTTTTTAAATGGTGTTCACAGCTCCGCGTGCCGAAATAATTGCTCCGCATGCCACTTTGGGCATGCGTGCCACAGGTTCACCACCCCCGCCCTATGGACCAATCTGTAGATTTTAAAGTGGCTTAGAGTGGGGAAGTAACTTACCCAAGGTCACATAACTGCTGTACCTCTTCTGCTGAACCAGCCTGCTACTCAGATGGTTACTTCTGTTATCTGTAGAGTCCCTGGTGTCCTCTGGGTCAAGGCTTTCCTGAAACTTGCAAGTCCAGAGCCCCTGCTAAAGTCAAATGGAATGTGAAAGCCCTGGTATAAAGCGGATGTGACAGAGCAGCTCTGAAGGGAGGGGGTCTGCTTGGAAGCAATTTTGATTTTATCCTTGCCTTTCCATTAAAGAAACATGAACGTGCCCTTTACAAATAAGATAGACTGCCTGATGCATAGTCCTTCATCCATTCATCTGTTGAACTGATTTATTGAGCTCCTGCTACATGCCAGCCACAGATAGATGGGGGTGCTGGCTCTCCTTGAGCGTACTATCTTAGTGTAGACAGATAGCAAACAAGTAAGTACATGAACGAGACGACCACAGGAAGCCTCAGTTCCTTGTCTGGAAAACAATTGGTAGGAAGGAACTAAAACAGGTAACAGGGTAGTATGTGACCAGGATTGCCCTTATGACAGATCTGTGGTCCTCAGGAATGTTTTGATTCTGTGTGTCCCTATGTCTTAGGTGGACTCCTGTTGGGTCTGTCCTCTTAGACAGTCTTAGTGACAGTATGGGTGTCATTGGGAGGCTGTAGGAAAGATCCTAGTCCAGGAGGCGGACCCTGACTCCATCCATAGTCACTGATCTTAGGTGAGTTCCTAAACCTCTTTGGACTTAAGTTTTCTCACCTGTAAAATGAGAGCAGGGGACTGTGGATCACTCAGTACCTCTCTCTCATTATCATGTCATTTGCGTCACAGGAGGGCAGCAGTAACCCTCATAGGTGTGAGCATCCACATACCGGTTGCATGAGGGTGATGGGGATGCTTGATGCCCTTCAGGTAGAGAGGATTACTAGATACCGTAGTGGCATACCTAAGTGAGCCCAGTTCTCAAGAAGATCTGTACTTAAATTCAATGTGTGCCACTTACTGACTGGTGGGTGGGGCTATGCTGTGCTTCAGCCTGTTAGGAGAACAAGGTTAATGACAACTCACACAGCCTGGTTAATGATGGGCCCTCAGTCTTGCTGAGTTGATTCTGAATGTATTATGGAGCTCTCGATGGTAATTCCTGGACTCTAAGCTTCTTTCTAGCTTGATGGGAGCAGGTAAATCAAGGGACACTGAGATGCCATACCGTGAAAAACATTTTTTAAATGTTGCTGGTTTACATAGCAAACAATTTAAATGGTGCAATGGGCATGCAGTGAAAAATGTATTGTTCTCACACTTGAAGCTACTCTTTTCCCCAAAGGCAACCAGGGGGTCAGTTTCTTGTGTGTCCTTGCTGAGGCCATTCAAGCATGTACTTCTTCCCTTTTTATTTTTACAAGGTATTGTATTACACACTATACCGAACTTCCTTTTTTGACTCAGCCTCCTATATCTTGGGAGATTGTTTCAGATCAGGAAGTTTAGATACATTTCATTTTCCCTTTATTGTGTAAAAATGTTTAAATATAATATCTTGAAAGGGAAATAACATTCACATAATTCAAAATTCAAAAGGCATACAATGAAAATGCTCCTTCACACCCATACACTGCATATTCCCATAGGTCGCTGGTGTTATCAGTTTCTTACATATCCTTCCACAAATATTTTAAGCACATGTAAGCAAACCTTACATACAGTTTCCTCTTCTCACATATATAGTACTATTCTATATGCACTATTCTGTCTCATTGCTTTTTATACTTACTGTATAATAGGAGCTTATTCCCTGTTGGTACATAAAAAGCTGTCTTATTTTTTTTTAAGTTACGTCATTTTTTGGACTTATCCTAATTTATTTAACCCATTCCCTATTGATGGACATTTAGATTGTTCCTGATGTTTTGTTACTATATATAATACTGTAAAGAATAGCAGCACATACGTGATTTTGCAGGTGGGTGAGGATACCTTTTTTTTTTTTAAGATTTATTTTTATTGTTTGTTTTTTTGACAGAGAAAGAAAGAGAGACAGAGAGAAGGGGGAGGGCCCAGAACAGTCTCCATAGTTGCACATCATTGGTTTTTCCACATAGTTTCATTCCACAGGTGGGCGCGGGGCTGCACAGGGCAGGAACTGGGCTGGGGTTTCACCCCAGTGAGAACTGAACTGGGGGCACTCCCCAGTTCAGCATATGGGTCCACACAGGCCGGGGCCGGGATTCGATCCTTGGTCCCCTGGGCTGCAAAGTGAGCGCTTAACCCACTGAGCCATCCCGGCTTCCCCGAGGATACCTATTGAACATAGTTGGCATGGTATTCTACTTCATTCCATTGCATGGCCCTATCATAATTTTTATATCTGGTTCCCTGTTAATAGACACCGTGGTTGTCTGGCCAGCCCTTGTGATCACTTTTTCCTCTCCCATCCCTACTCCAGGCACATGGCCACCCACTCAGCCCAAAAACCCCACCAGTGCATGTACTGTGATAAGATGTTTCACCGCAAGGACCATCTCCGGAACCACCTGCAGACCCACGACCCCAACAAAGAGGCCCTCCACTGTTCTGAGTGCGGTAAGAATTATAACACAAAGCTGGGCTACCGGCGTCATCTAGCCATGCATGCTGCCAGCAGTGGCGACCTCAGCTGCAAGGTGTGCCTGCAGACCTTTGAGAGCACCCAGGCCCTGCTAGAGCACCTAAAAGCCCACTCACGCCGGGTAGCAGGCGGTGCCAAGGAGAAGAAGCACCCCTGTGACCACTGTGACCGGCGGTTCTATACTCGTAAGGATGTGCGGCGGCACCTGGTGGTACACACAGGCCGGAAAGACTTCCTGTGCCAGTACTGTGCCCAGCGGTTTGGCCGCAAGGATCACCTAACACGGCATGTCAAGAAGAGCCACTCACAAGAGCTGCTCAAGATCAAGACAGAGCCAGTGGACATGTTAGGTCTACTCAGCTGCAGCTCCACAGTCAGCGTGAAGGAAGAGCTGAGCCCTGTGCTGTGTATGGCCTCTCGGGACATGATGGGGGCCAAGGCCTTCCCTAGCATGTTACCCATGGGCATGTATGGTGCCCACATCCCTACCATGCCTAGTGCAGGCGTGCCACACTCCCTGGTGCACAACACGCTGCCTATGGCTATGAGCTACCCTCTGGAATCCTCACCTATCTCTTCTCCAGCTCAACTTCCTCCAAAATACCAGCTTGGATCTACCTCATACTTGCCCGACAAATTGCCCAAAGTGGAGGTGGATAGTTTTCTGGCGGAGCTTCCTGGAAGCCTGTCTCTTTCATCCGCTGAACCCCAGCCCGCCTCACCTCAGCCGGCGGCAGCTGCGGCCCTCCTAGATGAAGCACTGCTCACCAAGAGTCCCGCCAACCTCTCTGAGGCCCTCTGCGCTGCTAATGTGGACTTCTCCCACTTACTGGGCTTTCTTCCACTCAACCTCCCCTCATGTAACCCACCTGGGGCCACAGGAGGCCTGGTCATGGGCTACTCTCAGGCTGAGGCACAGCCCTTGCTCACCACATTGCAGGCTCAGCCTCAGGATCCTCCAGGAGCTGGGGGACCGCTGAACTTCGGGCCTCTGCACTCCTTGCCTCCTGTCTTCACCTCTGGCCTGAGCACCACCACCCTGCCTCGTTTCCACCAGGCATTCCAATAGCCCCCGAGGAGGCCCTCAGCTCAGTCTTAGACTCTGTCAGGAAGCCTCAGTACCCATCCTATCTGCATCCCCTGTGAAGGCAGCTGAGCTTTCAGAGCTGGGTTCAAACAGAAAAAAATTCCAGTATCTGTATGGAGCACTTGGTTTGGGGGCTCAGGCTCAAGGAGGAGCCTTGAGCCCTAATCCCATGAAAAACTTGCGTACTATAGGACTTCAGGTATTTTTGCTTTTTTTTTTTTCCTCATCTGAATCGGGAGCCACACTTAGCCCTCTCCTCCAAAGTGTCAAAACCTTCTCTTGGGAGAAGGGAGAGACCTGTTGGAGACACAGAAGGTTTCACTTTGGATGACCTCGAATAGCTAAAGCAGCCTACCTTCTGGTCCCAACCTGCAGACCCCACAGCAGTTGGTCAGGCCCTGCTGCAGGAGGTCACCTGGCTCTATCACCTGCTTGCAACTCACAGGCAGGGAGGAGAGAGGGCCTCTTCTTCCACACCACCCCCATCCCTCCTGTACCAGCACCTCCATTTTCAGTCAGTGTTGTCCAGCAACGGTACCGTTTACACAGTCGCTTCAGACACACCATTTCACCTCCTTTGCTGAGCTGTTAGCCTTAGAATGATTGCAGTGAACATTGTTTACACACCGTGAATTCATTCCTATCAGTCCATTCCAGTTGGCACCAGCCAGAACCATTTGGTACCTGATGTTAACTGGAGTCCTGTTTACAAGGCAGAGTCAGGTCTCACTGACTTTTCTTCACTTGAGGTCACATTTTTCCCCTGTGGGGAAATAAATTGACTTTGGACTGCTTCAGTCTCTGCCATCTTCCATGACTGTGTCTGTGCCTGCCTTCCTCAGCAGTGTCTGCAGGAGACAGGCAAGAAGATTGGAGCAGTTTTCTCACAGGTCTGCAATTCTGTTTTTCTCCAAATATACATCATGAGCCCTTCATTCTCCTTTTGAACTGGAGAGGGGAAGAAATGAAAGGCATGCCCACTTCATCACCTCCCCATTCCATAACCCCCACCTTGACATCATGAGCTGTTATTAGTCCTAGAAGGAGGGACTTGGGTTATAGGCTGGTGTGAATAGCAAAGAAGAGAGTGTAAACCCCTCATTTGTCTCCTACCTGTCCCTTTTCCAGGAAATTGTGGAGTTTTTGGAACAAGAGTTCAGAAAATTAGGACTGAGCAGATAGTTGATTCCTAATCTATAAGTGCATCATTGCTTCCCACACCAAACTTTTCTTATTCACAGGTCCCTTCTCTCTCCTCCACTTTGCGTTCCCTTGGACTCAGGGCCACTGTGCATACATAGGCGTCTCTGCTCTCCACAAAGAACTTCCACCTTCCTCTTGTTTTGCCCCCAGAACTTAGGCAAAGTTTCTTGCAACAAGTGATTCTTCTCTTCTGACTTGTGGAGCTCTCTGCCACAGACAGTATAGCCCTTGCCCAGCCAAACCCCATCCCTGTTTCATCTCAGTTCTGCTTGGACACTCTTTCCACTCATGGAAGGGAGGCTTTTTGGAATCACCAATGTGGGACCCTTTTGAGACACCTCCACTCTGATTCAGAAACACACTTCTACCTCTACTGTTAACTCCTACAGATGCAGCCAGCAGTTTCTGGGCACTTCTCTCAGTGGGTGCCTCATGCTGGCTTCTCCACTAGGGTTTCAGGACAAACTACCAAGGAATTGCCTCAGTCTCCTCCCAATCCTCCCCTCTCTTCTTTCTATCTAGAAATCACTTTGGTCTATCATCAGGAACTGAGCAGGTCCAAGACCCAGACTTCTGCTTCAGCCCAGGCCAGTACTCTTGAGGTGAGAGTCTTAACATGTAGCACCCTACCCCTTGATTGGAAGCAATGTGGAGTGATTAAGCATGTTTTGATTTAGCAGGGTACCTTGAGATACCGTTAAAAAAAAAACAAAACATAAAAATGTCTGGCAACGTTAATCAGACTAGGTGATTTGCTTCTAAAAATTAGTTTCTGTGAGTCCCAGGGACTGGTTAAGGTTTATTTTTAAAAATGCCCACCTTGGTACGCAGCCACCTCCTGCATGCTGTGCATGTTACTGGGACTCGTATTACAGGAAATGGTATGTGAGGATCCAAGCAGGACTCAGTGCTGCCATTCTCATTGTCTCTGGGCTTCATCACCAGACCCAGCAACCCTTCAACACCTCCCTGCTTCTTCCCTGCACCCTTTGTTGGTAGAGGCAAAGGGCCTCTAGCCACAGAATACAGGCTCAGGCTGTTAGAGGAGTCCCCTTGTCTCTGCCTGCTCTTTCTTGTTCCTTCCTTGAATTCTCTCCTCCATTAGTGATGCTTGGAAACTTATAGGACAGGCAAAGCAACTATTTAAAACCTTGTAACTGGGGCCTTGCCCCTCCCGCTCCCCTTCCATCTTGCCCCTTTCCTATTTCTTCTGTGTCCTCAGCACCCACAAGGAATTTCCCTATCACTGTGAACTTTGCTAATGCAAAGGATCATCTGCCCTTTTTTTTGGACCATAGCCACCCAGCTGTTTCTTAAATCTCCTCATAATTAAAAAACAAAACAAAAACAAACCTGTTGGCCTGATTGTTCAAAGGGTAAGAAAAGCCTTATCCTATACTCACTACCAAACCCACTTCAGAACCCTTACTGAGGCCATGAGAGCTTGAGGGGTATCTGCCCAGGACAGGAGCCATGGCATATGGCAGAGACCAAACAGGGACCAGGAAGAAGTGATGTCTCCTTTCCCCACCATGTCCTCCAGCCTCTATCAGCAATGTGTTAGCTGCCCTGCAGAAGGGGCAGGCACGTCCCACTCTGCATAGTAGCTGGTCAGTGTTGAGTACAGCCCTGGGGACCAGGGAATGACATGCCCAGCTGTGTCGATACAAAGGATCTGTGCACAACATAAAGAGGTGAGAGGTAGGAAGAGGAGCACCAATGAGTTTTTACTCCCAACCTTTTAAAAATGGCATTTTGGTCATGGAAATCCGGGAAGAAGGTGTGATTACTTTTTTGCTCATAGATTTTGTCCTAAGTTGAAATCCTCCCCCTGCCCTAAACTTTCCCCTAGTAGCCCTTTAAGTCCCCTCCCCTTCTTTTTGGTAGCTGTTTTCTCCACCCCTTCCCTATTCCCCTGTTATCTAGGAGCTCTTTGTAAGCACGATTTTTTAAAAACAGTTTATATTGTACAGGATCAATATTTTGCTTTTTAACAAGGATATTTATGTAATAAACTTTGCCTTAGGCAGGTGTTGGCCAGAAAAGTCCAGATTCCTCTGGGATCCCACCCTGGCCTCTCCTGGAGCTCTGAACCTGCTGTGGAAGGAATTGGCTGTGACCTTCACCCCTGGAGAGTAGGATCTGTGGCGAGGGAAAAAAGTGTTCTGGTTCTGACAGGATTTAACATGTTAATCTAGTGCCTCCGTGGAAGGTTATGAAGTATTCCACTCTAATTTCTTTGGATGTAAGCTGACTTCTTTAGCTTATTCTCCACCTTTAGTATTTGGCACTAGACTAACTCCTGAAACACCACTTCACCTCCCCTTCCTCCCAGTGGTCAAGGCTTTGGAGCCACTCTGTCGTCATGCCAGACTATTTAAAGAGAGTAATACAAAACAAAAACCTTCTAGCACTTTGTAAACAGTGAATAACCTCTTGGAATATTTTTGGCTTTATATAAAACAAGGTTTTTAATTGTAAAATATAAGTGCCATTAGAAAATGCACAGGGCATATCTTTGTTAAAGTAGATTTTTCAATGTTTTACAGAATTACATTTTCAAAAAAAGGTTTTATAATGAAGTTGTTTATTAAAAACTTCTGAATGATGTGTTTGGAAGTTGTGAACCTGTCTGATTGGGAAAGGGTTGGAAAGAGCCTGGGGAGGAATTGCAATCTCCAGATGTCTTTAAGTATCTGAGTAGATAGTTGAGTGTAGGGCAGACAGACAGTAACAATCTACATGTTGGCACCTACAAACTGCATTTTGAAATGAAAGATCTTAATAGGATGCCTTTGAGGTAAGTGGCATCATACTATCACTCAATCTTGGATACAGGGTAAAAAATCCAGTTGGATTAGTGAAATTTCATGGCACTGAAAATGCCACATGAAAACAATCTTTAGGTTAGGATTAATCCAGCAACTCTAACATGGTCTCAGCATTCCTGTTTTCCTCTGTCCTATCTTGTGCATTTGTGACCATTCTCAGGCCCTGCAAAGTGGCTTGTCCCTTTGTACAGGAGTAGACTGCTGCTGTGATTCCAGACCTGTCATTTTCACATGGTGCTGACCAGGTAGAGAAGGAGAACCATTTTAGGCTTTCAGGAGAGAGGAATCCTTTTATGCACAGAAACCTCAGTAAGCATCTCCTATTCCATTGGCCTTGATGGTTTCTGTGACATATCAAAACCAGTCACTATAAGCCAGTGATGACAAAGCTGAGACAGGAGGAGTGATTTCTCAAAGGAAATGAGGGGTACTATTAGGAAGAGGAATGGATGCTGTTGTGTAAGAAAAATGTCACCCACTGCCCAAGCTGGTGAGTGACCTGGCCCGCACTTGTGCCTACCCTTTGGGTTCAGAAAAGGTTGAGAGGCTGACATGGCTTCACTTGACATGGCTTGGCTGGTTTGTAACAAAGATAGTCATCACTATCCTGGCTTCCTTATTTTGTGCTGAGATCCTCCCATCCAGGGTTCAGATTGAGCTTGCTTTTCTGTGATCTGGAGCCAGTGTCCATAGCCAAGCAGTGCAAGCCATTCTGGAGTCCAGCCTGAGTCCATGGGGCATTAATAAGTGTTAATACGTGTGTGACAGGTGTTTTGCATAGAAAGGCACTGGCCTGGCCCTTCATCTCCGGCCTTCCATTTACTTGAAAAATGATCACTGCCCACATCAGTGGGTCAGATTGCTGATTAGGGCCCCAAGGGAATCCACCTTGCCCTCTAGGGGGTACATATTCCAGGGTGGATCTGGGGGCTCAGAACTATTTTAGCCATTGGGCCAGAGGAGATGGAAGGCTTCTGGAGGAGATGGCAAGGATTTCCAGGCAGAGCAGGGGGCATTAGGTGTATTGACCTCCGCAGGCCACAAGTTTGGAAGACCAAGAGCACAGATTATTTGTAGGGTCAGGGCTGGCGGGTAGCTGGTCCATCCAGGGTTTCATCCAATCACAGACGCTGCACTTCAAACTAGAGTTCACATTTGTGAAATACCTGGTACAGAGCCATGGGTAGCACCTGGGCCCAGTGTCTACCTTTCAGCCATCTGGTGGGGAAACCAGGCAGATGCCCACTTGCTCCCTAGTTGGCAGCATCTGAGACCTTCCTTTGCCCCAGATCCTTCTCTGACCTTGTATTTTCCTTTATCCACATAAATATTGTGAACACCTCCATGTTCCCAACAATGACCATCAACTGCGAATCCCAGTTTGAGTCTGGTCAGTCTTTTTGTTGTTAAATTTATTGGGGTGACATCGCTCGGTCAGTCTTTACAAGGGATACCTCCTGAGTTCTCTGCACATTCCTGAGTATTTAGCCAGGTCAGTGCTGCAAGTGTCCTACAGCTGCCCCAGAGCGAAGGAGGTGTGGGCGCCCGGCGACTCCCACCTGCCCACCGCAGATGCGCAGAATGGTAATCGCCTGGAGTGGTGGCTGTGATGGAAGGTTGTATCTGTCCGTGATCAGGGGTTGGGCCTGATGCCCAGGTGCCTGCTCCGAGCTGCTCCCCTGCACTTCGCTGCCAGAGCCCTTCCAATCTGGGGCCAGTTCTGTCTGGCACTGGCGGTTGCATTCCCACCGGGCAGTACCCTGCCTCTCCAGGACTCCAGGCTCTTGGCTCCCCGCATCCCTGGGACCCGAGCGAATCACATCCGGAAGGAGGGGGCGCGAGGGGCGGAGCAGGCCCCGGAGGAGGAGACCACACCTTCCTGCCTCCCGCCCGCTTTTCTGCCGCAGCCGCTGCCGCTGCCAGGCTTCAGCCTCAGAGCCGCTCCTCTCGCTGAACCGGCTTGTGTCGCCTTCGCTCCCTGAGTCCCTGCAGCCCAGAGGCTTCCGCAGGTGATGGCGGACGAGGGTGCGGAGGGTCTGGAAACTACCGCGAGCCGGTCCCCAGGCCCCGCGCAGGTAGGGGGCACGTGCCCGGCCCCCGCGACTGGTGCCCAAGAAGCTGGGGGATGCGGACACCCCAACCCCGCAGCCAGCCTTGGGATAGCCCCACCTGCCCCTGGGTGCCAGGAAGCGGCCTCCGCGGTGACTGGTCGTAGCCCGGAAAACGGCCTTGTCGGAGATGAGGCCCCAGAAGCCTGTGGCGCAGAGGGGTGTGGGGCTCAGGCTGGATCCGGAGGGAAGGCCGAGGAAGTGACGAATGAGGAGGGCGCCATCTTCATGGAGGATGGGGACGGAGAGATGCCAAAGCAGCAGGTGGGGGAGATAGAGATGGGAGTGGAGGCGCAGGAGGGCCCGGGGCCCCTAAACCTTGATGGCCCAGTTGTGGACCCACTGGAGATCATCCAGTGGGAGCTGGAGGCCGTGAGTGCCCAGGCAGACAGGGCCTATCTGCAGCTGGAGCGCAGGTTTGGGCGCATGTGCTGGTTGCACCTAGCCCGGAGGAGCTTCATCATCCAGAATATTCCTGGCTTCTGGGTCACCGCCTTCCTGAACCATCCGCACTTGTCAGCTATGATCAGCCCCCGAGATGAAGACATACTCTACTACCTGATGAATTTGGAGGTGAGGGAGCTCAGGCATGCCAGGACAGGCTGCAAGTTCAAGTTCCGCTTTTGGAACAACCCCTACTTCCGGAACAAGGTACTCGTGAAGGAGTATGAATGCAGATCCTCAGGCCGAGTGGTGTCAATCGCAACTCGGATCCGATGGCATCGGGGCCAGGAACCCCCTGTTCTGGTACACAGGAACCGGGACACAGTCCATAGCTTCTTTAGCTGGTTTTCACAGCACAACCTCCTGGAGGCAGACAGCGTTGCCCAGATTATTAAAGAGGACCTGTGGCCTGACCCCCTGCAGTACTACCTGCTGGGGGATAGGCCCCACAGAGCCAGGCGGGGATTAGCAAGATGGCCCACAGAGGCCCCTCCTAGGCCCTATGGGTTCCAGTCTGGCTAAGTCCTGTCCTGGGACCTAACTTCTATGTAAGATTCCCGTCTATCTCCTGTGGACCTGTGCTTAGGCCAACAATGGCACTCTGCTTTTCCCTCCGTGTACTCTGCCCCTTCTGGACTTCCAGTGGACTCAGCTGCAAGATTGTGGCCTTCATGGCCAAGTTCTTCTGTTTCCATGTGGCCTTCATGCATCACAGGACTGCCACATGCTAGTGTCTACCCAAGTACCCAATGCCATGGATGTGTACTTCCACCACATTCATGGCCTATCTGATCATGGCCTCCCCCCTCCCCCCCGCCCCCCATTTTTGTGATGGATGCCCATAAGTCATCGCTGGGAAGACCAGTGCCTCTTCAAGGCCACAACATGCTGGGTTTCATATTTATACTGGCTATGGCAAGCTGAGTCTCATCACCCATGATGAAGTGGGTACATTGTGCTGGCTGTCAACCCAACTTGGACATGCCAGGGCCTCAGAGCTTCAGGATCACAGGCCAGGCTACCCCAAGCTACTAGACTATTGGGCATCTGGCAGAATGGGCACAGGGCCAGCAGATGGCTGCTGAGCATGAGTGAGGTCAAGGACACGAAGCAGTAGGCAACACCTTTGTGATCATACTGCTCTTAATCCTGCTGGTCTACTTTGCAGCCTGCTGCAATCTGCTTGTGAAGGTCTGTGCTGTACCCTACCAATGTCGGCATCACCTTTCTCACAAGTTTAGCCCAGCCTGTCACCAACCCTATGGAATGCTCCCAGGTCTATAAGGGCCTCAAGAACTGCCTATGGACTCAGGTGGGCCACCTGCTGATGCATAAGAGCCCCCAACCCCCAGGAACTACTGCACTGGCACATCTGGGCATGTGCTTGAAGCAGGGCAATGATGGGGTCCTTTCCAGAAACCTATCTCCCTGAGCTCCAATCAGTGGACTCCTACAGAATCCAGTTCTCTTGTCTCCACCTGTTTTTAGGATGCCAGGTTGGGGGTACTGGGGAGAGGGTGTTTTGGTCATGGGGCCTGTCTATACACTACCCAGAGCTCATATCTTTTTCTTTAAAGTGAGCTCAGAAACAAACAACTAAAGGAACAATGTTTTTTTAAAACAAATAGCTGAGGAGACAGGCTTTCTTGCTGAATTTGCCTCTTTGACAGAGGGCTGGCTCATAGACTGTCAGTGCTCTCTGTCTCCTTTTGCTTCTGTGCCCCACCCTGTTCAGTAAGGCCCAGATTCTTTAAAGGGGAACAGTGCATGGCTGCTGAACAGAGATGAGGGGGTCTGGGCCACCAGGGATAGGGACAGTTCATTGTTTTATGCTGTGTTCTTTTAGACTAACTTTAGCCCCAACTCTACGTCTTTCACCAGGTCCAAATCCCCACTTGTGGGATCCTGTAGGTGCAAGAGCATACCTGTCTCTCCCCCTCCAATAAAAACAGTTCCCTTTCCCAGGCTTTTGGGGCTATTTCCACCTCATTTTGTGGATGACCATACCCAGCAGGCCCCTTCCCACAGAAGGCTTGTCTTCTGTTCCTAGGACCTTGACACACAATAAAGGGTAAGGGTGGGGTTACTTTCCGTAGGGGAGTGCAACAGAAGCCAGAGCCACCTGGGTGTCTGAACCTGTGGGGTAAAGGGAGGGGAGTCCCCTGATTCTCCCTAACTTGATTCACCAATGTTTTTAGAATTAGAAGAACTAATAACAGAACACTACAACTTCAGAGGTTTTCTCCATCCAGGTTGACCCCATATTTATAGAAATTTAATGCTATATATTTTTAATTTCACTGCTTTTAAGAGCTTATGCATCCTCTTCTCCATTTCTACCCACTGGGAAAATTGAGTTGCTTGTTGCCTTTAGTTGAGAACAT
>PVKE010023980.1:0-24182 GCA_004027555.1 Craseonycteris thonglongyai | reverse complement strand
TCCACAGCCTCTCCAGCATTTGTTGTTCCTTGTCTTGTTGATTATAGCCATTCTAACAGGTGTGAGGTGGTATCTGTGGTTTTTATTTGCATCTCCCTAATTGCTAGTGATGTTGAGCATTTTTTCATATGTCTATTATAGGAAATATTTCTTACATTCAGAAATTTTGAGGAACCACTCCCAAAAGCAAACTTTGATTTTTGCAAACTTACCTTCAATTATTCACATTTAAAGTGAATGTAGACTAGTCTGCTGGAGTCTTCAAAGAGAAGGGTTTATACTCCATGAGGGGAATAAGGACAAGGTCATCAGCAGAGGTATGGGAAGAAACTACTAGAAATTATTGTACATATATTTTTTTAAATAGTAGAGGGCAACCCATGCAAAAATGAAATTATCTTCTAGAGAGTAGGCCCTTTGTAGCACAGGCTTCCCCAGCTAAGGTAGTGTTCTAGGAACCCATCTGCCTCGGTGTACCAGCTGGCATTATTGTGAGAGGCTGCATTCAGCTTCAGTGAATTTTTTAAGAGATTCTTTCAGTGTGTTTGCCTGTATCATGATAGGGGACTTACACAAACAATGTGCTACATGACAATGCACCTGCCTACACTGCCCTGAGTGTTAAGCAGTTTTTGACCAAAAAGGGAATGACCCCCATGCCCGACTCTCCCTATTCACCCAATATCTCCCCAAGCAAAAATTTGTTTCCTAGGATCAAAAAATGTCCTCAAAGGGAAAAGTTTTGCAAGTGTAGAAGAGGTGAAATAAAAAACAGTAGAAGCACTAGAAGACATAAAAATTGACAAGTTCAAAGACTGTTTAGGGCAGTAGAAAAAGCATCTCAATAGGTGTACTGCATCAAACAAAGAGTATTTCGAAGGTGAATAAGTTTAAACATGTAAGAATAAATATACAATTTTTTAGAAATGAATTTCATATTTTTTTCTTGTCCCTACTTATATCAATAATATAAAGAAAGAAGCAAGTTTTCATTAATGTTTAATACTTTGATTAACACTGGAATTTTCATTCAGCTGTGGATGTTGGTCATATATCACAATGGAATCTCTTATAGCATGAGGAAAGGCTAGGAGTTCACTTGATAGTAGCACTGACATTTGTTGGCTTGCTTTATCATACTTTGATGTATTGCAATATATATTTATTTGTTTAGGTGAATTATTTATGAAAGAAATAATCTTGATTTAGTTGACCTCTCCTCACAAACTGGTAAAGATTGAGTATAAATAATACTCAAACACACATAAGTTTGACTTATTGGGACATATACATCTTCCAGAGAAGCACAGGAGAAAGTACAAACTTTTGTTTTTTATACCTTTAAATAGTACAATACATCCAGCCTCCTTCTAAAATATAATTAAACTTTAAGGTATGACTAACATCTCCATGGATTAATATATATTTTTCTAGTTTCTTCTGTTTCCTCATACCACACAGAGTTAACCACTGTCATTGTTTTGGTGTATACCATTCCTAAATGAGAAGGTATGAGCTATAAATATGATATACCGGTACTAACATTTTTTTAGTGTATACCTTTAAATCATTGAATTAATAGGTGATTCTCATTTAGAATAAAGCAGACTGAGATATTTTCTTCTTAGTCAAATGATATTGGATCTGAGTAAGACAGACTAATGTACTTTACATTTTGATGTGTTAGCTATATCTCAGTGGCTTTGATTTAAAAATTATATATATGTGTGAAACTTATCAAAATGCCATAAACTCCTCTGGTAGGATTTAATCCAAAGAGACTATTTTGTGACACAAACACTAAATAAGCATTTATTTCTTTTCTTCTAATTTTTAAATTGAAGGAAGTCTGTTAAGACTTCAAGTAAATGGTTCCTATACTAGGTCCTCTGAATTTTTTTTTAAACAAATTTCTCTTTCATGAATTAATATATTCTCATGACTTTATAGAACTCTTCTTTATTCAGACAACTTCTAAATCTGTACTCTCACTTTTTCATTGAAGTTGTAGTCTATAGATACCTACTAAGTTTTGTTTCACCACCCTACCATTACCATATTTAATATATTTTTTAGAATATTTTCTTGACCACCTACTATGTGCCAAGCACTATGCCCATCATATTACTAGGTCTAAAATACTGAATATGCTGACACTATTCTACTCTCAGAGAATAACTGAGAGTAGTATAAGCTGCCTAGCCTAACTTAGACTATTATAATAGCTTTAGAGCAGAACTACATAACTCTTGTTCTTTTTTTCTTCCAATTAATTCACCTTCATGCTCATTAAAGACTAATTGTCTATATGGCTTTCATCACATGACTAAAAAAATCTTTTACTAGATTTTTATTTTCTGCTTTATCAAGAATGTGCTCAACGAAATTCAAAATCTTCTAAGAATTAAGTCCATTTCAACTTTATTTTCCATGATACATCACATCATGAACTTCCAGTCTAATCATGCTTTCTCATCCCTAAACCATGTAATATTCAGTCTTTGTAATTTCTCTTCTATAATTCTCCTTCCCACTGGGTTGTTTGACCTATTCTTTTCTCTGACTTAAATATGATACCTTGTAAAAGCCCAACCCTACTACACCCTTAATGAAATCTCTGACAGTCTAAGATAGCAATTTAAAGTGCAGTTCCAATGGCTTTGATTCAATTTTTTTGTTCTGCCACTAACTTTTTGACCTTGGTTAGGTCACTTAATTTCTCTCTGTCTCCATTTTTTAATGTATTAAAAATTGAAAATAGCATCTATCTTTTAGAGTAGTTATGAGTAGCAAATAAAATAATAAATGTAGATGACCTGGAAAAGTAACAGGAGTAATCACTCAAAAAACATTACATCATCCTTATCACCCTTATCAATGTTTAATAGTAGTAGTATAATATTTTAGAACTATAGCTTCTAAAGAACTGTAGCTTCTGATAGACTTCTCTAACACTTATAATATACAACACACAATTTAGTAAGAAATAATAATCTTCTAATAAGTTATACTTCAAAGAAAATCAATATAGACATTTTCTCTTATTTCTTTTTCTTTTTTTAAAAAAATATTTATTTTATTGTTTTAAAGATTTATTTTATTGTTCAAGAAAAGGTGAAGGGGGCAGGGGGAGAGGCCAGAGCAGTCTCCATATTTGTACACCAATAGTTTTGACATGGTTTAGTTCCACACAGGTAAATGTGGGGGACATAAAGGGTAGGAACTGAACCAGGGGTCTCCTGCACAGGAGGCAAGAACCTTTGCTTCCATTCCAGCAGTTACAGTTGTGCCACAGTTCAGCATATGGGCATGCCCAGGCCAGGGCTGGGATTTGATCCTGGGGCCTCTCAATTGCAAGGCAGAGGCTCAACCTATTGAGCTATTTCATTATCCCTCTAAATACCTTCTTCTATGGGAGGTGTTTCACTAGCTTATATTTTATTCTTAAGTGAGATTATTTTTATTGATAGTGATAAAAGAAGCTTTGACATGTAATAACTTGGAACTTCCACTGCTTCTCTAAAACAATGGCACACCAAGATAGGAGTCAAAAGTTTTATAAGCAGCCTAGTCTACATAAAAGAAGAAAAGGGGGTGTGAGGTCTGTAATAAATTTAAAAACAAAGGGAAGCTGATTAAAGTTGGTATGAATATTATTGTCACTGTGCACCAGCATTCTAAACATCATTGATAAAATATTCCTCCCCATTAAGTGTGGAATGCTTATACTGATGCCACACTCCCACCCTACCTCTTATATCATGCTTTAAAGTTATTCTTGTGGGCATTAGATTTTCCCTGGTCAATATTGGGGATTCTAACACATCTTAAAACAGCCCCCCTAATTTTGTTTATTATATTCCACAGTAAAAATATACTTTATATCTAACATAGTACACACATAGATATATGTTTCACAAAACTGGTCATCTTTACTACAAACAGACAAGAGCACTTATTTTGAAAAATATCTTTCTAATTTGACCCTAAGCTATCCAAATTAGAACTACCAAGAAACTGTTCTAGAATAAATTAAGTAGTTCTATTGGGCTCCTGTGAATTAGATTTTAGTAATTCAAAAATAGAAACTAAACTAGACTTCTGACATTGAGGGGTGAAAATAAAAATTAAGAAGTTGAGTTACTTTCTTTGGCCTCTATACTAGTAGGCACAGATAACAGAAATAATACCTCAAAGCCAATATCCAAACTGAAGTGTGGGTATCACCCAAAGACTTACCACCTTTGCTCTTTGGAGTTTCTCTTCCTAAGTCTGGCCTTAACCCGAGCACTATCTCTTAACTTTTCCCTTAATCCTACTCCCCATCTAAAAATGCACTTATTATTTTCATTGAATTCTGGCCAATTTATTATGCCATTCCAAATTCACATAACACTGAAGTCATTCATCTCCCTTCCTTTTTGAACCATGTGTTTTGTTCCATTCATCTCCAGTGAGTGGACTAATTTCGTAATTATCTTTCTCACTATCTATGCATAATTCAAGTACTTCTCACTGGAGGAGTTCCTTTATTCCCATATTCGTGACTGAAACCAGTCATGATGCAATGCTGGCTGGTCAGGATTTCCTCATGGAAGCTATAGTTTGATACCTAATTAATAGCAAGATGAAAAATTTATGCTTAATGACACATCTCAAATATTAGATGTTATATTCTCTTATCTATTTTGGTTTAGGATAGAGACCAGTTGTGAACAGAGATTTAAGCACATTATACAATTTCCAAAAATTTATAAACCAATTTTATTAAATATACTTATATAAGATTTATAAAGGATGATATATTTTTAGTTCTAAATGAATAACCATTCAGTTACTTTAAGTCAAATGAAAAGATAGCCTTAAACCTATTTCAATAGCAATTATAGGATTTGATTACAGATTAACATGTACACTTTTTTAACTAGCTAGTATCAACATAGGCTAGCATTTCTTCCCAGTCGTCACTTTTCTCATTGTTGAAACACGGGATTTAAGTATTGATTAACAGTTTTCTACGTGCTCATGATAATATGATATGGCAAAAAATTGTTAGAAGACTTAACTACTGAAAGGCTCATGGGTAAAAATACTATTTATACATAGAAAAATAAAACTAATTAAGGGAAAAACTAAACTAACAAAATTTCAAAGTGACTTGATTTAAAAAGTGCATATACCAAATTTCCAAATTTTATCAGCATTAGCCAACTATAAAAATAATATAATTATTTCTTTCACAAAAGCAAAATGTTTACACTATAACTCATAATAGTTTTAAGAAATCTGCAAGACCCATATAGAGAAAGCTATATACATTTTAAAAAGAAGAAAAAATACTGCAAGGCTATGCACAAAAATATTACAATAAGAGATACATTTATGTAAGGCTAAGATGATATTTTTAATATGTGAAAATTAACAACATACAATTATTAAATAAATGTAACATTTTTAAAATTTTATTTTAATTTTGAGGATGGGGAACAGGAGTAGTAGAGAAGAAAATGGACAGAAAACAGTAAAAAAGGAAGTGAGAACAGGAAATTCTGAAGATTACAAAGATCCATTCTCGGGAAGCTGAGATGGCTCAGTGGGGTAAGCGCTCACTTTGCAGCCCTGGGGACCAAGGATCGAATCCCAGCCCTGGCCCGTGTGGACCCATATGCAAAACCGAGAAGTGCCCCAGTTCTCACTGGGGTGAGACCCCTGCTCATTTCCTACCCTGTGCAGCTCCATGCCCACCTATGGAACGGAACTATGTGGAAAAACCAATGATCTGCAACTATGGAGACTGTTCTGGGCCTTCTCCTTTCTCTATGTCTCTGTATCTCTCTCTCTCTCTCTCTCTCTCTCTCTCTGTCAAAAACAATAAAAATAAATCTTAAAAAAACAAACAAACAAAAACAAAAAACAAAGGTCCATTGTCCCTTTTATGATTACCCTCAGAACGTTTTCAGGTCATGACTCTTCAAATACTTTTTTATCTATAATCTCACATAGGCTCTCATTTAACATTGTTAACCAAATAATAATAATGGTAATTCTATTTTTATATATTTTTTAATAGAAGAAAATGGTAGTAGCAGCTAGGACAGTACTACCTGGAAAATTAAGCTAGAGTTTCAATTTGGATTTTCAGTATCAAAACTTCCCACCTCTAATTTAATACCTGACAGCATTAACTTAATCAAATCAAACCCTTCTAATGGACTGAAGGAGCAGGTAAAAGTTTCAAAGATCACCAGCTTAGGTGTGTGGAACTGCTATAACATTCTAATTGCTGTAACTCAAGAACAATGATTTCACATTATGAGAAAGTGGAGACCAGAAGAGAATAAATGTAATACAGTGAACAGAGTTCAACTAAGAAACCAGAGTCTAGTTCTAGAAATGTTTACACAATCTTGTATGTTATCTACTCCTATCTGGGCCTCTATTTTTGCCTTTGCCAAAAGAAAGTTTGGACTACATAATTCCTAATATCTTTTTCTATTCTGAAATAATTATACTTCCAGGATTTTAACCACATAATCTGTGACAAACCTAAAACTATTTGAAGTAAGGTCTAACAAAATTCTGATCATATATATATATATATATATATATATATATATATATACATACATACATACACACTAATATATAGATATAGATGATATAGATGATGATATAAGTGATGATAGATATAGATGATATATAGACAGAGAGAGATAGATAGAAATAGAGATGGTATACAAGGGCTGTCCAGAAAGTATCCAGCCATGTTGTATGAAAAATAGAGGCATTTATGACTGGATTTTTCCCTGCACCGCCCACGTATATCATCAGACATCCTCAATGTGATTGTGGAAATGATTGTATTAAGGGCCTGGCGCCAGGAAATAAGCATTAATTAAAACAAAAAAATACCACCTGGAGCACTAGTATTATACTTTTTAAAGGTTCTGGTCTGCACAGTTATTAGATGTATAATCATTATGTTAAATATGTCATGGGCTGTTTTACTAAATGAAAAAGGACAGATAATTTTTTTGTGTGTTAATGGGCTTATATGTTTTTAAAATACAGGTTGAAGGCCAATAAATTAACACCCTATAATTATGCAGTTCTGTAATGGCTGATGTCTCCCTTGCAAATAATTAAACCAAAGGTATTCAGAGATTTTTATTTCAGGACCACTTCACACCCTTAAAAATTATTGAGGGCCCTGAACAACTATGTTTTATATAAGCTATCTATCAATATTTACTTCATGAGAAATTAAAAGTTAGAAATTTAAAATATTTGTTAATTTAAATATAAAAAATAAACCATTAAAAAATAACATTTAATTTTTATAACTGTATTTTTAAAAGATTGTGAATCTCTATATCTATCTGCTTTTGAACTGAACTGTCTATATTGTAATGTGTTGTTTTGATGGAAGTATTTTAGCAAAATTCTGTCTCACACAGGATGTAGTGTGAAGATATTCTATGATTCTATACAAAAACTTGAAAAGTGGTTGTTTCTTAGAGGTTAGTTGTTGCAATGTATCAATAAGATTTATGTTCATTTTTATGTTAAAATCCATCAATTTTTTGCACTTTCAGTGAATCTTTTAATGTATATAATTTATAAAGTATTGGTTCAGTTAGTTCACATAGGTACACGGATGTTTGAAATGCTGATACATTTCATTATACAATATCAAAAAAAGCATATTCCTTAATATCAATATCAATCTCACTTAAAAAGTTGTCAAGTATTGGGAAGCTGTCAAACGTACATAGGATTATACAAGATTTTTAGAATTCATGTTTTCACTTGAGAGTTTGAGTTATATCACAAACAACCCAGTAGTTGTTTTGCTTTAAGTGACAGGCTTATTTCATTAACCTTTAATAAACTGCCAAAGAACTAAGTCTAAATAGCCATGATTTGTCTGTTAGCCTCTCTTTCAAGTAAAAACAGTGATATATGTTAGAGAGACTATTTTAGCTTTCATCTCAAATGTCTGAGAACTTTCCTGAAGACAACCATTGTACTTCAGTATGCAGCAGAAGTGTTTATACATGCTTTTCATTTTGTCACCCAGCATATCAAAAAACCTATGCCTAACAGTCAAGATTTAATAAAATTAATGTTTTTTACTGCTTCATCAAAAACATCCTTAAGTATAACTGGAATTTTTTTTTTTTTTTTCTGGAGTGCTTGAAAGCTAAAGTATAACGATTCCTGGTGCAGTTTGATGTCACTGCCTTGATTCACACTAAGGTGCCAGTACTTTTGACCACATTGCTTTTGCTTCATTAGTACAATTGCCTACGCAGTGAAACCTCAAATGAGACTTTCGTTTTGATGTCAGCAGTGCACAACATCTCTGGGCACTCTAGGAGTCTATGGCATATTCTTTGAGAAGCAATGAGTTAAATTTTTCAAACCAAACAAATGTTATTACAAACATCCCAAGATATTTTTTAATTGACTTGAAGTATATTTCTAAGCAATGTGTTGAAATACTGCATCATTCACTTAAAGGTCAAGTAGAATAAAATTTAAATAGCACAAAATATAAAATAAGAAATAAATTTAAAAAAATAGGGGAAGCTGAGATGGCTCAGCAGCTTAAGTGCTTGCTTTGTAGACCTGGGCACTGAGGATCGAATCCCAGCTCTGGCCTGTGCAAACCCATATGCTGAACTGGGGTGTGCTTCCCATTTGGGAGGCCCCCAGCCCAGTTCCTGCCCTGTGTATCCCCCACCCACCTATGTGGAACAAAACCATGTCTGATGACTTATAAATATGGAGACTGCTCTAGGCCCTCCTCCTTCTCTCTATTTCTTTGTCTTTGTCTCTCTCTGTCAAAAACAATAAAATACATCTCAAAAAATATCACATCATAGGAAACTAACAGGGTATAAAGAGGAAAACAAAAGTATTTACACATATACATTAATCCCTTTAACAACTGTTTTCCGTACCTTGTAGTTTAAAGTCTTGAAGTGGTTCCTTCATTAGATAGCATCCGCTTCTTTGCCTGGCAGCGTTGGAAATGCTCCTAAATGACACTCTAGACTCTTTCCTTGGGGGAAGCTGGGATGGCTCAGTGGGTTAGGCGCTCACTTTGCAGCGCTGGGGACCGTGGATCGAATCCCGGCCCCGGCCCGTGCGGAACCATATGCTGAACTGGGAGCTCCCCTAGTTCAGTTCTCTCCCTGTCTCTGTATCTCTCTCTCTCTCTCTCTCTCTCTCCCTCCCCTCTGTCAAAATAAATAAATAAATAAATAATAAAATAAAATAGACTCTTTCCTTGGAGATCCAAAATACTATGTGAAAGATAACTTGGAGTTAATCTCCTTCTTCCAGGACTTAACCCTTTAAATCTGTGTCAGGCGTGGACCACAGTTTCGAAAGGGTTCTTGCCAATTTGAAAGCAGTCACATGCCATCTTTCTTTATCCAATCATAGGACCATACTAGAAAAAAAAAAAAAAAAGAACCTGCTGGTCA
The DNA here is from genome assembly GCA_004027555.1 of Craseonycteris thonglongyai. Lineage (NCBI taxonomy): Eukaryota > Metazoa > Chordata > Mammalia > Chiroptera > Craseonycteridae > Craseonycteris > Craseonycteris thonglongyai. The sequence continues at coordinate 14,688 of PVKE010023980.1, read as the reverse complement.
GTGAGGCATTTTGTAGCACACCTATAATCTCCATTATCATTATTTCTGGCTGTCTTCCAGAGAGCACACATCTCATCAGGTCTTACAGCTTCCAACATGTAGAAAGAAAACATTATGTTCATTCTAAATCAGGGTAAACAGCTTGACCAAAGCCTCATAGTAAGTCAGAAGTGAAAATATTAATGAAGAAGCTTGAATATGGGTTCCTTATTTCAAGATATACTTTTTTAATTTATATTTCTTTATGTCGCTAAAGAAAATGAATGGGAAATATCCCCTACAGTAATGTTTAGAGTGTTCTTTGCTGGTACAAAAATGGATTTATGATTATTAAATATCTTTCCAATAACATGTTTCAGCATGAAACTAATATTTATTCAGTTTTTACTACTGCAAGACTAAGGCAATAAAGATTTGAAAGATTAGCAGACATTATTATTGCATAAATTATTCACAGGACGTTTAGTGTTTGATTAAACAAGTTTTGCTGACTCCCCTATGTCTTTCTAACCACTACATCTTGCAAATTCTGAAGGTTCAGCTTTCAGCTATCTTCTCTATTACATTTATTTTTTGACTTTCATCTACTTCCCTTGTTTCAAATATACTATCTATAGTTTCATGATTTCCAAACTTATTCTTCCAGGTCTGATCTTTTCTCTTAACTCCAGACTTGCATATCTAAATCTCTACTCAACATACTCACTTGTGTTTCACATAGGTATGTTATACTTTTTTTTGTTGCAAACTTAACAATCAATTCTCCCTAACCCTCATAACTGCTTCTTTCCACTCTTCCCAAACTCAGTAAGTGGCATCATTCTTCATCCAGCTGGTCATGATACATACTTTATGGTCATTCTACACTCCTCTTCACACTCAACTCATTAGAAAATCCTAGAGGCTCTATCTTCAAAATATATGTATATTCAACTATGACTATTTATCACCATTTAATACCATCTTAATCAGTGGTCTGATCATTAATCACTTGAAATACTGAATTACCTCCTAACTGATATCACTACTTCTGTGATTGACTCCATTTGGTCTATTTTGTATATAATAGAGTGATCTTATTAAAATGTTAGTCAGATTATATTGCTACTTTGCATAAAATCTTCAAATACTTTTCAGCACAGTTGGAATAAAATTGTCTTATTTTGGCATGTAATACAACATATAATCTTAATCTGATATATTTAATCTCACTTCTACTCTGTTCCAACTATAGTGTCCTCAGTTTTTGTAATTTCTATTTTCTTCCTTTGAAAGTCTTCCTGCTGGGGAAGCCAGGATGACTCAGTGGGTTAAGCACTTGCTTTGCAGCCCTGGGGTCCAAGAATCAAATCCCAGCCCCAGCCCATGCAGACCCATATGCTGAATTGGGGTGTGGCCCCTAGTTCAGTTCTCACCAGGGCGAGCTCCCTATGTGGGAAGCCCCCAGTTTAGCCCCCAGCTCAGGAGGGCGTGCCTCCCATGTGGAAGTCCCCTGCCTGGTTCCTGCCTTGCATGGCCCCCTGCCCACCTGTGTGAAATGAAACTATGTTGAAAACTGATGATGTATAACTATGGAGACTATTCTGGGCCTTCCCCCTTCTCTCTATCTTTCTCTGTCTCTGTCTCTCTCTCTCTCTCCGTCAAAAGCAATAAAATAATTTTTTTTAAATGAAGTTTTTCTGCAGATGCTTTCAAGCCTTATTTCTTCACTTTTTTCATGTCTCTGCTTAAATGTCACCTCATCAAAGAGGCTTCTTCATGTTGTCTGAAATACTGACCCAATAACTCTCTACTCTCTATCCTCAACCTCTGCTTACTTCTCTTCTTAATATTTATACCTCTCTCTTTTTCTTTTTCTTTCTCTTGCTCATTCCATGCAAATATACACGTGTGTGTGTGTGTGTGTGTGTGTATCAGTTTATTAGTAGAGAGGAAGGAATCTATATTACAATAATTGTACTTACAACCACAGTAGATATTGTTGAAGTAATGAATTAACCTATTACTCATTCATAAGTACTTTATACATAAACATTATTCATAAAATTTAATTTTTGAGACAGTTTTACTAGCTATGCCTACTGGCCAAGGTTTAAAGAATTATTTAATAATAAAGTGCTGGATTTTAATGTTGGAACTAAACTACATAATATTCATACAATCGTTATATGTATGTGTGTCTGTGTCTATACACACACACAAACACACACACACACACATATATATATATGAAATAAAGACCAAGCAAATGAGAACAAGCAAAGGCTATTTATGCAGACTTTGCTATAGCAAGGTAGTCAGTAACCAGCGTTTGTATTTGGCAGAGACTCAAAGTCAGACAAAGCAGGGGGAAAGCTTTATAGTGGAAAAAGAGGAAGGCTGTATGCCCTAACCAGAGGATATTAGCATAAGAAAACTGTAGGAAGGCTAACTAGAAGTGAGGAATACTCTTTGATTTGATGGTGTGCACATTTAGTTTTCTCTAGTTGGTCCTAAATTGGGAGCAGGGGAAACTAACACAGAGGTATCAGTTATTAATCAAGTCATAGTCACTTGGGGCCAGTTGCTTTTTGGTTTGGCCTCCTGGGCTGGTTGTTGCAGATAGTGGGTTGGCTTTCTTGGCTGGTTGATGAAAGTAATGGGTCAGAGTTTCATTTTTATATGTGGTATGGCCATTGCCTATGTGTATATTCAGACTTTAACTAAGTAATTTTTAATAAACTACATATAATTCATTGTATATTTTAAAAAATGTTTTTATAATAATGCTATTTTAAAACTATTCTTTTTAGTATTTTATCATCTTTAAAAAGTCTCTAAAGAACAGCCCCAGGTATTGCTATTGATAAATATCTAGAACAAATAGACTCATTTAACAATTGTAGTTAAAATTCCAGGTCCAAGGATTTTTTATTTTGAAATGGCAAAAGTATTACCTAAAATATCTATAAAGACATGTAATAGAATAAAAAACATATTCCATAGGCATTTTATATTACAATAATGAAGTGAGACAACATTAAAAGAAATAATAGCCAAGAATTTCTAAGAACTAATGATATAAATCTGCAGATTAAAGGACCTAAACAGGTTAAAGTAGGATAAAGTGTTCTTAAAATTATACCTCTATAAAATATTTTAGTAAAATTGAAGAATACCAATAACTAAGAAAAATTATCAACTCAAGCATATAAAAACACAGCTAATCCTTCAAAAACGCAGAAGAGAGGAAAATAGAGAAACATCTTCAGAAAAATAAGAAAGCAATTTAGAACCTAGTACTCCATTTTCTAGGTATGTTATTACTTACGGAAGAGGAAGAAAATGAAGACATTATTCATTCTCTGCCTATCTCTACAGTTTGCTCTATCTAGTAACCTGACTCCAACAATTCTTGGACTACTATGACCTTCAATCCATTGATCCTATCCCATTTTCATAAGTTTTTCTCCATGTGAAGTCCTCAGTTCCTTTGTAACCCAGTTTAGATTACATGGTCCCTTTTTCCTAAACACTTCCCTATATACACTCACAACTATCTTCTCTGTTTAAATTCATGATGCTAAAGCTAAGTGACCCCCTAATGCTATTTAATAAACCTACTATATGTCTCTATTCAATTGTTACTCACATTCTCCTAGACAATTATTTCAACCTTCTGTTCTTTTCAGATATCTTCTCTTCATTCTCCCTTAGCCAACAGTCTTATTACTTATTTTACTAAAGAAGTACAAGCAAATTAGAAGTAAATTGCCACACTCATCTAGCAAACTATCTTCATCTGAATTCACACATTCTCTCCTACTCTCCTTCTGTGGATGCATATATCAACTGTTCTTATCTGAGGCTCTCCCTCTTGAACTGGTCTCCACTGTCAAAGGATGTCCTCTAGCAACTGATGACCTTTCTCTTGTACATGATCTTGATTTAAAAATTTATTAAGCCTGTGCTCTTCCTTTCCTTGCTATCTTCCTTGCTTTCCTTCTTTCTTTCTTGGTTACTTTCTTCTTTTATTTTTTTATAAATCCTTCCAATTTCATTAAGTGGGACTGGGTGCAATAGATATTTATATGAGAAAGTCTAAAGAGAGTGCATAATGATTGACAGCATCCATGCAGGGAGATGGCAGTGGTGGAAGCCTCACTCAGGGTTGTAGCCCAACACAGTATATTTACTTGGGGGCTCAGGAGTTTGGGAGGAGGAGGCAGAAGCAGCCGCCTGTCAAAGAATCAAGTGATTGATTACTCAATGGCGGCTTGACTAAATTTGTAAATATATTGAGCATAATAGAAGCCATGTTTCTCACAGTAATAGAACAAATTTACAAATATTAAAAGGCAGAAAGCTTGAATGAACCTTGTGATTTTGGATTGAAATTAAAGATATTGGTATAAACTTATGGTTATATATATATATATATATATATATATATATATATATATTATTGTTAAATTTATTGGGGTGACATTAATTGGTAACAATTAGATAGTTTCCAGATGTACAAGTCCACATCACATCACCCATGCATCACATTATGTGCTCACCACCCAGAATCAGCTCTCCTTCCATCACCATATATCTGGTGCCCACTCCCACCTTCTCCCCAAACTCTCCTTCCCCCACCACTTCCCTCTCCAGGTAACCACCAAACTATTGAGTGTGGAAGAAATATAGATGTAAAGATGCATATGCATATGCATATACATATACATAGACAGTTATAGTTATAGATATGAATATTTTTTAGCTCAGTCCACGAAGAGAGATTGGGAAAAGCAGTAATCCAATAGTAATAATCACACCTTACATTCAGGTTTTCATTTCTAAATACTATTCTCTACTGAAGAACAGAGATCTTTAAGAAATGACTAATTCCAAGACTGTCTCATGTAAAATACAGATGAATATGGAAAATTTTGTTTTGCCAAAGGGTGTGGAATTACTTAAAGAATAATAGGAATAGGAATAATAATTTCAAAAAGTCACAGAAGGTAGTATAAAGGGGTTTCCATTGCCAAACTAGGACAATTTTAGTATCAAAAGAAATAATAATAGTACCAGATTATGACCCATTAGATAAAATAGGAAGTTACAAAGCATGCTGTGAAAGAAAGAAAGAAAGGAGAAAATCATTTTTTCTTATACTTAAATGTTCATCAATGAATATAAAAAGTGATAGAACTAGATAAAACCCCTGTTGGCAAACATAATAACAATGTTTGATTCAGCCAAAAAAAAAGCACAGTAAATCTAGTGAATAAGATTGATGAAAACAGAATGTTTGCTTAGACTCAATGTATTTTCCACAAATTACATATTAGTTATAAAGAATATCACACTGGAGAAACCTGGCAGACACCTTCTTAATCAACTGATCAGAGTGAATATGACCAGCAATGGGGGAAATAAAAATCATGTCCTACTTAATAGGACATAACAAGAACATGACAGTATCATTTCTGTAATGTTTCTGCCAAAAAATGCAAAAACTCGAGAGATAGCTTGCAAAATTGATGGCCTATAGTTTTCAAAAATGTCAAGGTCATGAAAATCAAAGAAAAACTAGAGAGTGTTTCTAAATTGAAGGAGCCTAACTAGCTGCAGCATGTCATCTAGATCACTTTGCTTTAATGAATGTGATTGGGATAACTTTTAAAAGTTGGATGGAGCCTTTGAACTGAGGATACTCAGATATTTATGTTAGCTTCCTGATTTTGGTGGTTTTACTGTAATAGAATAATATCCTAGTTTATAAAAAATACACACTACAGTATGTTGGAGGTGATTGGATATGATGAGTGCATGTTGAACATTGTGTAAGGAAAATAAAGTTTTTATAATAACTTGCAAATTCTCTCTACTTTTAAAATTACTTAAAAAAAAAAAAAAGAAAGAAGAAGAAAACCCTTGGATGTTGGGGTAACTCTATGGGATAAGTGCTTACTTTGCAGCCCCAGGGTCCAAGGATCAAATCCTGGCCCAGCCCATGTGGACCCATATGCTGAACTGGAGTGTAGCCCCTAGTTCAGGTCTCACCAGGGTGAGCTTATCATGTGGGAGGCCCCAGTTTGGCCCCCAGCTTGTGGGAGTGTGACTCTCATATGGGAAGCCCCCACCCAGTTCCTGTCCTGAGCAGCCTCCCACCACCTGTGGAATGAAACTATGTTGAAAACTGATGATGTACATCTATGTAGATTGCTCTGAACCCTCACCCTTCTCTCTGTATTTGTCTCTCTCTCTGTCAAAAAAAATTAAATAAATCTTCGGAAAAAAAGAAAGAAAGAAAAGAAAAGAAAACACTAATTAAGATGACACCAAAGAGGGTTATGGTCAAGATGATGGAATAGGTGAATGCTGTGCTTGCCTCCTGTCACAGCCACATCAAAATTATAACTAAACTACAGAACAATCATTATTGAGAATCACTTAAATTCTAATAGAATCAAAGTACCACAGCTAAAGACATAAAGAAAAAGCCAACTCAGGACTCATAGGAGAGGTAAGATGCAGAACGGGCTGATCCCACACCCATCCCACAAACCCCAAGGAAACATCTGCCTTGGCATGCTCTGTATCTTGTGCTAAACTGCTCCTAGCACAGTACTAGTGGCACCTGGCCTCAGGTCACAGCTTCACATCTCCCAGGCGCACTCCCATGCCCAGTACAAGGGGCAACTATGTGCAGATCACTTTGCAGCTCATACTAAAAGTCTCTGGGCAGGGCATAGGCAACATCTAAACTTGGTCTGCAAGAGAACCCCTCCCAATCTTCCCCAGAACCAACATACCTGATGGCTAGCTTCAGACCACACCACAACACAACCCAACCACCTCCATGAAAGACACACCCAATGGGCAGACTCAGCAGGTATCAGAGCCCCATAAAAGTAATTGTACTCTGTAGGGTCAGACCTGCTCCATAGCTTCTTCACTACACTTACAGCCAGTTCTCATAACCAGTCAGCCTGAGGGTCAGTTCCTCCCACTGATGTATGCAAACAGCAACCAAGGCTTAATTACAAGAAGATGGCACACACAACCTAAAGAAGGGAACACACCTGAAGCACCTAGCTCAGGTGATGAGTAAAACTGTGCCACTGGACCTCACAGAGCACTTACTATAAAAGGGAACTCTAAGACTGAGAGACATAGCAGCTGTACCTAACACACAGAAACGAACACAAGTAGGCAGCCAAAATGAGAAAGCATAAAGAAGAAAATGTCTCAAATAAGAAAACTGAACAAAGCTCCAGAAAATGAAGTAAACAAAATAGAGACAAGGAAATCTGCATCTACTAGATGCAGATTTAAAAACAATTTTAATAAGAATTTTCAATAGTCTCAGTAAGAGCTTCAACACAGAGATAGGAAACATAAAAATGGAGAAACAAAGCATGAAAAAGAACCATTCAGAAATGAAAAATATAATAACTGAAATGAAGAATACATCTGAGGAAATTAATAGTAGATTAGATGAATCAAAAGATAAAATCAGTGATTTGGAAGATAAAGTAGCAGGAAACACACAGTAAGAACTGCAAACAAACAAACAAACAAAAAAAATTCAAAGTGAAGCTGATTTAAGGAGCCTCTGGGATAACATCAAGCATATCAATGTTAGCATAATAGATAAGAGAGAGGATAAAAGATTGAAAACCAAATGAAGAAATAACAATGGAAAATTTTTCTGTCCTAGTAAAAGAAATAAACATAGAAATCCAGGAAGCTTAGAAAGTCCCAAGCAAGATGAATTCAAACAGGCCCACACCAAGACACATCATATTAACATACCAAAGGTTAAAGACAAAGAAAGAATCTTAAAAAGCAGAAAGAGAAAAGCAGCTATTAAGGTACAAAAGAGCTCTCACAAGAAAGTCAGCTGATTTCTCAACAGAAACTTTGCAAGCCAGAGGAAACTGGCATAAAATATTCTAATCGATGAAAAGCAATGACCTGCAACCAACCTTACTCTAGCCAGCAAAGTTAAAGGAGTTTATCACCACCAAACCAGTATTACAAGAAATGTTTGTTTTGTTAAAGGAGCTTCTTTAAGATGAAAAGAGAGAAAAAAAAATTAAAACTATGAATAATAAAATGGCAGTAACTACATAACTATCAATAATTACTTTAAATGTAAATGGATTAAAATTTAATAATTAAATGCTTCAATCAAAAGACATAGTATGGTGAATGAATAACAAAACAAAATCTTTATATATGCTGCCTACAGGAGACTTATTTCAGATAGACACAGAGACCAAAAATAAAATGAAAAAACGTATTTCAAGAAAAAAGAAGCAAACAAACAAACAAAAAAGCAGGGGTAGCAATACTTATACCAGACAACATAAGTTTTTTGTTTTGTTTTGTTTTGTTTTAAGATTTATTTTTATTGTTTTTGACAGAGAGAGAGAGATACAGAGACAGAGACAGAGAGAAGGGAGAGGGCCCAGAACAGTCTCCATTGTTGCACATTATTGGTTTTTCCACATAGTTTCATTCAACAGGTGGGTGCAGGGCTGCACAGGGCAGGAACTGGGCCAGGATCTCACCCCAGTGAGAACCAAACTAGGGGCACTCCCCAGTTCAGCATATGGGTCTGCATGGGCCGGGGCCCAGATTCGATCCTCGGTCCCCAGGGCTGCAAAGTGAGTGCTTAACCCACTGAGTCATCTCAGCCTCCCCACAACATAGGTTTTAACAAAGTCTATATAATAAGAGACAAAGAAGAACCCAGGAATCCTACTTCTGGATATTTATTTGCAGAAACACAAAAAACTACTCGAAAGGAACATGTGTATTCATGTAGTCCAGAGGTGTCAAACTCAATTAAAACACAGCCCATTTGGTGCAACAGGCAAGATTCACGCGGGCCACATCACATTTACAAACGTCGCCGGAACTGAGTCAGTGCGTTTATACACGCCCCCAGGCCCCCAGGAAAGGCACGGGCCACGTGTATACTTGTCTTCAGTAGTTAAAAGGTTAATGGGGGAATTGTGTGTACTGTATTGCCTCAATCTCCCCTAAGCGCTATTTTCTTCATAACAATTTTTCTATTTTCATTTTATTTCAGAGCATCATGGGCCACAAAAAATTATCTAGGGGGCCGCATGTGGCCGTGGGCCACCAGTTTGACACCCCTGATGTAGTCATTGCAGCATTTTTTGCTATAGCCAAGATATGAAAGCAACCTGGGTATCAATCAATGGATGAATGGATAAAGAAAAAGTTGTACAGTGGAATATTACTCAGCCATAAAAAAAAAGAAATATTGCCATCTGCAACAATATGAATGAACCTAGAGGGTATTGTGCTGAGTTGAGTAAGTCAGACAGTTAAAGACATATATCATATGATTTCACTTCTATGTGGAATCTAGAGAACAAGATTTAAAAAAAAAAAGCAGAAACAAGCTTATAAATACAAAGAACCTTTTGATGGTTGCTAAATGGGGGGCACTTGGGGGTTAGAAAAATGAGGGAGGGGTTTAGAGGTACAAGTTGGTAATAACAAAATAGTCATGGGGATGTAGAGTATAGCCTGATGAGTACAGTCAGTAGTATTGTAATAACTATATATGATATAAGATGGGTACTGGATTTCTTGGGGTGGTCACTTTGTAAGTTGTATAAATGTCTAATTACTGTGTTTTATACCTGAAACTAATATAATGTTATTTCTCAACAATAGTTGAGAAATTTAAAAAATACTTTAAAAAGAGATGACACCAAAGACAGACCCAAAGTTCTTACATTATTTTTTATTAACATGGAATGAAGGAAAGATCATTCTAAAGTTCAGAGAAATTAGTTCACTTGACCGCCTTTGTAAAATTGTACATTTCCAAATGGACTATCAATAGTAGTTGGCACAATTTTGTGCCTATTAAAACACTCAGTAAATATTCTTGGATAATTTTGGTTATGCTAATACCTATATATAAATATTTATTCCATAATTGAGTGTAAATATATTAAATATCTAGAACTTGTAGCTGCAAGCTCTAAGATCTTGTTTCAGTAATGATTAAATCTTGTTACATCATTAGTCTTCTATATTTCTTTAGTAATTTAGATTCTGTAACCAATAGAACAAATTTTTTAAATCTTGATAATTTGCCTAAAATGAATATTATTGTGTCTTTTCTAAATATATAAAAATTCTATTTGAGTAGTTTTTATTCTGTAAAAATGGCTACCTCAAGACATTTGCATTTATTAAGAAAACAATTTGATCGAGTGGTATCATTTTAATATTTATATAAAATTAAAATAAATGAAAAATGAGGAATGAGCCAAAATATTCACTGTTTTCTTTAAATATTTATTTTATTTTTATTGTTTTTTGACAGAGAGACAGACAGACAGAGACAGAGAGAAGGGGGAGGGCCCAGAGCAGTCTCCACAGTTGACAGCATTTGTTTTCCATATAGTTTCACTCCACAGGTGGGCGTGGGGCTGCACAAAGCAGGAACCGGGCTGTGAGCCTCCCGCATAGGCCCCAGCAAGAACTGAACTGGGGGCACACCCCAGTTTGGCGTATGGGTCCACATGGGCTGGGGCCAGGATTCGATCCTCGGGCTCTGGGGCTACAAAGCGAGTGTTCAACCTGCTGAGCCATCCCAGCTTCCCCTCACTGTTTTCTTTATTAACTCATGTTGTAAATGCTTGCTTTGTTCACCGTTCTTTCTTGCTTTTTGTCTCATCTGTATTCATGATCAAATGACTTGCACTAATTCACCATTGGGAAATTATGCTTGTAAAATATTAACTTATATATGAATCTATTCATTTGTACTATTGATTTTTATTATTTTTTATCTTTTTAAATATTTTTAATTACAGTTGACATTCATTACTATATTATATTCAGGTGTACGCCACATTATTTAGAAATTTATGTAACTTATGAAGTGATCTACTCAATAAGTCTAGTAGCCCCTGACACCATACAGAATTATTACAATACTATTGAGTAAATTCTCTATGCCGTACTTTATTCATTAATGACTATTTGTTAACTGCCAAATTTTACTTACTAATCCCTTTACGTCTTTTTTTTAAGATTTATTTTATTGTTGTTTTTTTTAAGATTTATTTTTATTGTTTTTGACAGAGAGAGAGATACAGAGACAGAGACATAGAGAAATGGGAGGGGCAGAACAGTCTTTGTAGTTGCACATCATTGGTTTTTCCACATAGTTTCATTCCACAGGTGGGCGCAGGGCTACACTTGGCAAGAACTGGGCTGGGGTCTCACCTGGTGAGAACCGAACTGGGAGCACTACCCAGTTCAGCATATGGGTCCACACGGGCCAGGGCCAGGATTCGATCCGTGGTCCTCAAGGCTGCAAAGTGAGTGCTTAATCCACTGAGCCGTCCCGGCTTCCCTATTTTATTGTTTTTGACAGAGACAGAGAGAAGTGGGTGGACCCAGAGCAATCTCCATAATTGTACGTCATCAGTTTTCGATATGGTTTTGTTCCACACAGGTGGGTGGTGGCCCAAAGGGTGGGAACTGGGCTGGGGACCTCTCACATGAGAGGCAAGCCCCACAAGCCAGGGGCTGAACTGTGGGGGTGAGAACTGAACTGGGGAGCCTCCCACATGGGAAGCACACCCCAGTTCAGCATATGGGCTTGCACAGGCTGGGGCCAGGATTCGATCCTCACTTCCTGGGGCTGCAAAGTGAGTGCTTAAGCCACTAAGTCATTCCAGCTTCCCATCCTTCCATTTTTCATCCCCCTCCCATCACTCTACCACCTATCAACCATCAGTTTTCTCTTTGTTGTTATGAGTTTGTTTGTTTATTTTGTTTTCTATTTGTCTTTCTCTGTCTTACTTATTTCACTTAGCATAATACCCTCTAGGTCTATGGATGTTGCTGCAAACAGTAAAATTTTATTATTTTTATGACCAATTAATATTCCATTGTGTGTATGTACCACTTCTTTATCTAAATATCTATTCATAGACATTTGTATCTTGTTTCTTATCCATTCAGCCACCTGTCTTTTGATTAGAGCATTTGATCCATTTACATTTAAAGTAGTTATTGATAAATATATAGTATTACGATTTTATTATTCCTTTTTTTTCTTCTTAAAGAAGTGCACGTAGCATTTTTTATAATACAGGTTGGGTAGGGATGAGCTCCCCTACTTTTACTAATCTAGGAAGCTCTTTATCTGTTCTGCAAGTCCAAATGATAGTATTGCTAGGTAAACCTTGATTGTAAGTCCTTACTTTTCATCACTTTGAATATTTCATGCCAATTCCCATTGCCCAAAAAACTTCTGTTGACAAATCAGTTGATGGCCTTATTAGAGCCCCCTTGTAAGTAATTAACTTTTTCTCTTGCTGATTTTAAGAATCTTTCCTTGTCTTTAATTTTTGGCATTTTAACTATGATGGGTCTTGCTGTGGGCCTACTTGGGTTCATCTTGTTTGGTACTCTATGCTTTTTAGATTTGTATGTCTATTTCCTTTACCAGGAAAAGAAAGTTCTCCATCATTATTTATTCAAATTGTTTTTTAATTTCTTGCCCTTTCTCTTCTTTTCCTGGTACCCCTGTGATGAGAATGTTGCCATACTTGACGCTTTCCCATTTTGTGGTGAGGAAATTTTATTTGTTGTTATTATTGGATGTTTCATGCTACCTTATCTTCCAAATCATTAATTCAATTATCTTCTTTAATCTGTTGTTGATTTCATCTAATGAATTCTTCATTTCAGTTATCATATTCTTCATTTCTAAGTTTTTTTATGGCTTCCATGTCTTTTTTTATTTTTTTTTGTCTTTACTATCTCTTTGTTGAAGTTCTCACTGAGTTCATCTATCCTTTCCCTACGTTCATTGAGCATCCTTATAACCAGTGTTTTAAACTATGTACCTTGGTTTATCTTTTATATAGTACATGATCCCAAATTTATCTTGAAGATATCTCATTAATATGAGTGAATAGAGGTGGCAGGTGCAAGAAGAGACTAGGGCTTGAAATACAGCTCTCTCTCTCTCTCTCTCTCGCTCTTTCTTATTCTTAATTTACCTATTTTTAGAAAATGTACTAAAATCTACATTTGCCCACTAAATTCAGATATACAAAGAAATGTGATTCTTTTTTCTCATTCTATTAAAGATACCATCTTTCTTCTCATGCTCTTTTGTTGGGGGTGGTGGGCAATAGAACTTGAATACCTATGTCTTTTCATTTAACTTTTTAAAACTTTCTCTTCCTACCTAAGACAAATTTGTTTCTTGATTTCAAATTTCAACTTTCCCATTAAGGATGGTTTGAAGGTCTCTTGTCAAGCAAAAGTACATTTATATTACATTTTTTTTCAAGTTTTTACTCTTCTCTTGCTTCTTTCCAAGATAATATATTGATGTACGAGTAAAAAATTTTGTGACTTATGGCAGCTGAACTGTGGGAACCTCAGAATCATGGGGTGTTATTTGTCCTGTCTAGCTTAGGGGATACCATGGTGGCACCAACTGCTGTAGTCTAGTCTTTGCCATTTGCTCCTGGTCATAGATTCCCTTTTTGTGTGTGGCAAGTTTGATTCCAATTCTCTGGCAGTCCTAGCATCATTTCACTGCTCCACATTTCATCATTGGGGCACATGGGCATAACCTTTTATCTTTTACCCACAGAATGTACCACGGGAATAATCCTCAGGTGTGTGTCTTCAGCTACCTCCCTCTACCAAATGTGAAAAATTACTCCTATATCAAGCTTGGCACATACAAGCCTTCCCCTGGAACTTTATAACATCTCATAAGTATCACAGCCCCTCTTGGGCTCACCTACTATTTTTACTTGCTTCTTCATTCACCCAAAAGTTCTACCTAATCAGGGAGCAGGAGAACATGTGCATCATAGCTCTCTTTCCCAACTCTGTTTTTCTCTTTTTTTCTCAAAATTTACCCAATTAAAAAGAATAGGAGGTTTGCTTCCTCTTTTTCTCCAATATAAACTCACTTTGCCTCATAACTTTCTTTCCTAAGGTAGTAAGTCGCAAAATGTGGTTTCAAGATGAAATACGCTGTCTACACATGGAAGTAATTTTATGATTTTTATCAAGCCCACCTCAAACAAACAAACAAACAAACAGCACGTATTGGAGCTAAAATTTTTATTTATTTATTATTATTATTATTTTTTTAATTTTTAGAAAATACTTTTCTTTCACAATAAAACTTATCTTTAAAATGTATTACTTGCTGTCAACTATGGAGACTACTCTGGGCCCTCCCCCTTCTCTCTGTCTCTGTCTGTCTGTTTGTCTGTCTCTCTCTGTCAAAAAAATAAAATAAAATAAAACAATAAAACGTATTACTTTCTCTTAACTAATTCTACTTTGGATTTTAAAACTTGCATCTTTCTCTTATAAAATTTTCATTATAAAAATACTAATCTCCAAAGAAAATAGATATCTTTGACATAATAGAGGGTAGTTTATGCACAAAAGACTGCAAAAAAGGCACTTTATTATAATTTATAAAAAGTTTCTTAATAAGATGGTCTCTAGGTCCATCCATGTTGCCAGAAATGACTGTAATTTATCATTTCTCATCGCTGAGTAGTATTCCATTGTGTAAATGTACCACATCTTCTTTATCCAGTCGTCTATCGAAGGGCATTTTGGTTGTTTCCATGTTCTGGCCACTGTGAACAGTGCTGC